>JAKWBJ010000354.1:5000-131738 GCA_023159175.1 Wohlfahrtia magnifica | reverse complement strand
CAGCGATCACAAAACACGTTCGTTCTCGACAAGAGCTTTAAGCTTTTAAAATAGTTAAGTGAAAAAACATAAATAGTTAAGTGAATTAAAACATTTTTTTAATTACTTTGATTTCTGCGAGACCCTCCAGTAATAAAATTTAATAACAAGAGTTTAAGTTTCTAAATTACCTGCGATTCCTACGGGACCTTCCCGTAATATTAGTAAGCGTTGTAAAAAGTACTTCCTGCTTGATATTTGAAAAATAGTCTTAAGAAAAGTGGGGATTCCGTTGTAGATATTTTTAATGCCCTTTGAGACAATTGACGAAATGACTGATCGATTGAACCAATGATGACTAATACCTCATCAGTACTGATCACCGGGACTAACAGATATACAAAAAAGACAAATGAGGGAGTTGGGTAGAGATTATAGAGAAAGGACTATTGACTAAACAGATAATATAAATAACTAGGAATCAACAATAGTTGACCAATGTAAATAGTTGCTGAAGAGTACAAGGTGAAGAAAATAGAGGAGGGAATTATTTGCGAGGGATCATTTGATATAATTAAGTTACTACCATCATTTAATGAAAAATCGTCTTACGTTAGCTGGCGAGAGGCCGTTAGCAACCCCATTAGTTTGTATGAAAACGGGAAGTGGAAGATATTACACTGCACTGACCATATTAAGAAATAGAATAGTGACATACTTACGAACCACTGAACGGTTCGCAATTTTGAAGCATTCCTTAGCCGCATAGATTTTGCATATTCAGGTAAAAGACCTTTACATAATATAGAGCAAGAATTTCAGTATTAGGAGGCAGGGATCTTTAAGTATAATCGACTACTATGATGAGATTAATAACAATTAACAGCTCTCATTATTAAAAATATAATGACACATGGTTCGGGCAGTGGGATTAATTTGTTACTATAATAAAAGAAACAGACAATACGCATTAAGAGTCTTTATAACAGCACTGTACTCGATATTCCTAATGAATCTTCCTAATGGCTTAGCAAAAGCACAAGAATTGGAATCTAATAATATTCGTACAAATTTTGTACTTCTTCTTTTTTTCAATAAGACCAGCACTCAGGGGATAACCCCTACTCATGCAGTGCATTGTGCTGGTACTAGGCAAATAGAATGTTGGGAAGGAGGATAGATAGAGTAGAGTCTGTGGACGTTCGATTTAAATTTCCTCATATCGTAAGTGGCAGGAAAGACATTTTTAGGAAGATTGTTCCACAAACGAATAGTGCGACAAAAGAACGAATTATCTCTATAATGCGTTGTGCTATTTACTGGACAATCAACTACAAAACGATGAGTAATGCGAGTACTACGTAAAAAATATATGATTACTAGGAATTAGTTCCTTAATTTCGTCAGAACATATTCCGTTACAGTATCCGATAGAACAACGAAACACACGCGACATTGCGACGATGCTCTAATGAATCGATAGATCGTCATTAACAAGAACCTTTTCCCTCTCCTGCACGCGGTCGAGAAGCTCCATAATAGACTTTGAAGCACTTTGGGTTGGATATAGGTCTTGTAAATATTAAGGAGATGGAGTAAAGTAATTCTTAAGAGTATGAATGACAAATGTTGCTGTCATCTGCAAAAGAGTAGATAGGATTAGAAGTGAGAAAAAGAAGGTCGTTAAGAAATATTAGAAATATAGTTGGAGAAAGAACAGAGCCTCGCGGTACCCCTGAATTTATCCTGAACTCGTCGGATGAAATTCCATCTAGAATCACTTTTATAGCTCGATATGAATCGAGAGAAGTGACTATCGACACCAAAGGCAATACGTTTGGATACGAGAGCCTCGTGCCAGACTCTGTCAAACGCCTTGGAATTATCCAGGGCCACAATCTTACTCTTACCAAATCCCTGCCCTGGCCCTTTCCACCCTTCAGATAGTAACGCCAGCATATTACCAGTAGAGCGACCTTTACAGAAATCATATTGGCGATAGCACAGCAAATTGTTGGACTCTAAATATTTCACAAGGTGATGATTAATCATACTCTCCATAACTTTGGAAAGTGCCGAACAAATTGCTATTGAGCGGTAGTTTTCAGGGTTACTAGCCTCACCCTTTTTAGGGATTGGCGTTACATTGGCAATCTTCCGCCAAGATGGAAAAATACCTGCACGATAAGACGCACTAAAAAGATTAGTCAATGGACGCGCAAGCGTCGAAGATCACTGCTTCAGGACCAGCGCTGGAATGCCATCCGGCCCAGAAGTCTTATTAACTTCCAGATTTGCAAGAATCTTTTTTACTGCACGGGCTCGAAAGAATATACTAGACATAGTCACTGATACTCTTTCAATTACCTGCAAAAATTTCAGCCAGTAGGCTTGCTTTATCAACCTGGTTAGTGAATGTTTGGTCATCCTTTATAAGGGCTGGAACCGAACTAGCGCTGTTCTTAAGTCTTTTAATGGATGACCAAAAGCTCTTTCTTCCCCGCGGAAAAGTAAGAACTTTAGCACGTAGGCGCTGTTCGTATAGAGTCTTTTCGCTCCTAAGTACTGCGGCACACTAATATCTCGCCTGTTTGCGTAGCGAACCAGTATAATCGCATTTGTTATTACGCCAATTTCTGAATGCTTCTTCTCTGGATCTGACTGCAATCTTTCACGTCTGATTAAATCAAGATTTATTACTTGATGAAATCAAGATTTATTACTTGATTTAATCGGAAGCTTTCTGGATGGGATGAAATTATCCATCCCTTTCTTTATTATATTGACAACCATTTAGGTCATGGCATTCACGTTAGAATCAAGGAAACAAAGTTTCCAATTGAAATGTCCATAGAAATCGTTAAGCTCAGCCCAACAAGCTTTCCCGTAATTGAAAACCAAGCGCTTCGTAGCTGTATGTGAAGCGTTGTGAAGAGTGCAGAACGGAAAAGAGACAGAAATGGTACAGTGATCCGAATTTTCGAGAGGTGAAAGAACCTCACATACATACTTCTCAGGGTGCGTAGCGACGAAAAGGTCGCAGGTGTTATTTTGGTGCCCATCTAGACATGATATGTGAGTAAGTTCATTCACTAATTGCACAAGGTGGTTGTGCGCGGCAAATAGCTTCACGTATTGGCCTTCTGGAGTTGTGCGGCCTGAATGGGGTAGCCAAGACGAATTATGAACATTGAAATCACCATGAACAACAATTTCACTGTTCGGGTAATTCGCAATTATACTCGATATGGAATCGGAAAGAAAGTCAAAGTCAGATATGGAAACATCTGATGATTCTATGGAAACTTCTGATTTTGAATTTAACCCAAAGACAGTTAAATTCTTCATCATACATTCCAAGTGGTTGCTGGCACTGGCACACATCTTCATCGTGAATTTACATTGCAAGACCCCTATGAAAATTAAAGAGAGATAGAAAGTGATACCCAGAGATATGAAAATTCTGTGGATCAGCATTTTCGGAAACCTGGGTCTTGCTTAAGGCGAAAACACCCTGCCTATAGAGCCAAATGTGCGCATACACGGAGAACAAGTTCGCTCGGAGTAAGCGCACTTTAATTCAACAAGGCGACAAACTTAAGTTTGGGTACTAACCATACTCAAAAATCCCAAAATATTTACGCTTTTCTCGGCGAAACAGCTTAAATGAGTAGTCTGTTTAGAACAAGGATTGCATTGCCCTATATCATCAAGACTTCCTCAACGGGAAGAAAATGTACAATTTTTATTGATGGTGGTGCAACAAGCTGCTTTTGGAGTCTTGGAGTTCTTACGAACAGACAGGTATTAGTTATTAAGAAGAGGGTAAGAACCATTAACAGTTATACCCCTATTAAATATTTTTACGTAGCAAGCATTTTCGGGTTTAGGGCAAGATTTTACGGAATTTCTAATTTAAAAGCGAATATACTTCAAGTTATAATTTTATGAAAAATGCAAATATAATTTTAATTTTGATTGCGGTAAGCACTGAGAACGAATAATAAATATTGAATCAATAACTTCTATTAGTGCAGGTGAAATTGAGAAAGAATGTAGTAAAGCTTATAAACACGTAAAGGCAAATTGTTTAAATAGAGTAAGTATAGAAAAATATTAAATTTTTCCGATGAAAGTAAAGAATCACTAAATATTTTAAGAATAAATGTAATAAAAACATTAAAAAGTTAGATTCAAATATACATATTAATTTATCTTTTAAAACGACCATTAGAGCAGAGATTCGTACAACTGCTGGAGATCCTATAAGGAGAAAGCAATATCCTTATCTACTCTCTGCCAATGGTTTCGCTAATAATGAGATACATAAATTATTAAAGGACGGTATAATTCGCCCTAGTGAAAGCCCAAAAACTCTCCAATATGGGTTTTTCCCATAAAAGGAAAAAATGATGACGGTAGGTAGAAATTGAAAATGAATGAACGAAGAATATCTGATAAGTATCCTATTCCTGTCTGCAATGTGATAATCTCTAATCTTGGAACAGCAAAGTACAGTTGATTTAGAGTCTGGGTTCCACCAGATTCGCATGAAAGAACAAGATATTGAGAAAACAGCATTTTCTGTCAATAATGGAAAATATGATTTTCCAAGATTGCTTTTCGGTCTTTAAAATAGTCCTAGAATTTTCCAAAAAGCTATGGATGATATTTTGCTCATATGTCATGTCTATATTGATGACATAATTGTTTATTCAAAAACATCAGAAGAACATCATCAACATTTGGGAAAGATAATCAATAGACTTAAGGAGTGAAATATAAAGATTTCACTAGAAAAATCTACATTTTACTCTAGGCAAGGTGAATTTTTGGGCTATATCGTTGCTCAAAATGTGGTTCGCGCAGATCCTAAGAAGATAGAGACTATTAAAAGTTACCCGATTTCGACGACGGCTGCGCAGTTATTCGACTGAAAGAAATTATGCCACTAATGGGAATGTGCTTTATGCAATTGTTTGGGCATTAAAAACCGGAAGAAATAACCTTTACGGAATAAGTAATTAAAAAAATTCATACAGATTATCAGCCACTAACTTTTGCAGTCTCTGTGAAAAATCATAAAAATCATTTTATGCTGACGACATGTCTGGGAAATAAACGGTTTTAAATTTCATTTCTGTATTTATTGTGATTTTTGCATATACATAGTTTAGATTAACCTAAATGTTTAGATGTGAGAAGTCAGTGATATATTTTTTTTTTTAATTAAAAAGGAACTAAAAATATTAATTTTTATGCATTGTGCACATGTGAGGTACACTACATGTTGTCAGGATCGGTGTACCATAGGACATTGACTATTTAATATTGCCTGCAATGGCAATCCTTCCAGATTTCGTAATTGAACAAAGCCAAAACAAAAGTAATTATAAGTGTAAGACTACGGGAGCCTTTGCGAACTCAGTACTCCTAAAAATTCTTGTTTTGCACTACAATAATAATTTTTGACTCTATTTTTTTCTATAAAAAATTATCAATAACATTTGTACTAAAATACCCTCAAAGATCCATTCTGCTGCTCTATCTAGCTCATTCTGTTTATAAGAAAACACTACGAATCAAATTGTTCCATATTAATATAATTTATTCAACCAATGAAAATGCAACACTTAAGTATAACAAAAAAATTAAAGTTAAAAACATTAAAAAATAAGTTTTAAATTTCATTGATTTAATGAACATAAATCTGAAGAAGAAAATTACTAATTATTGAATTTATAAGTACTATATATATACTATATTCATAATATAATTTAAATTATTTAGCAGCATTAAAACAAAAAAATCAAATTAGAGATAGAAGTATTACATTGAAGCAGTTAACATAGTGTTAAGATACGGTCACATTTATCAAATATTTGAAACATTTTATGGAAATATTTCCTTCTATGTTTCTTAAAAAATTATTTAAAAACAAATAATAGTACCAAATGTATTTAGATTTTTAAATTACTTAATTTTTAAAAATAAATAATAAAACAACAAATATTTCTATAAAATGTAGTCACATTTTTTTCGTCAAATGCTTGACAAATGTGACCGTAGCTTAAGATGTACAAAAACACAACAAAAATTAAATTATTATTAAAAAGAAATTAACTATTTTCTTTTAGCATCTCAAAAGTGAAAGTATTAAGAAAAAAGAATAAAATACTTTTTAGTTATAAGATTAAAGAAATGTATGTACATAATTGTTCAACTTTACAGTCAAATCTGAGTTTTACATTTTGTTTGCTCTTTTATTTATTTTATTCTTAATATTTTAATACGTCATCTTAATTTTTGATGTCTACTTTTTGTTATTTTTTGTAATAATATGATCGGTTTGTTTTCTTTTTTTATGTTATATTATTTCATAAATTTTTATGTTACCACAAAAACAAAATTTTTAAATTCACTTAAGCTGGTTTTATACTATGCCAGTTAGTTAAAACGAATCAGCTTAGTTTAGCTTAAGACGAATCAGTTAAACATATCTAACTAACTGTACATACAGTTAGTGTCATTAATATTCGGTTTTATTAAAGATATATGTTTAACTGACTGATGCCAGTTAGTTAGTGCGAATCAGCTTAGCTTAGCTTAAGACGAATCAGTTAAACATATCTCTTTAATAAAACCGGATATTAATGACACTAACTGTATGTACAGTTAGTTAGTTATTTAAAGAGATATGTTTAACTGATTCATCTTAAGCTAAGCTAAGCTTATTCGCACTAGCTAACTGGCATCAGTCAGTTAAACATATCTCTTTAATAAAACCGAATATTAATGACACTAACTAACATACAGTACTAACTAACTGTACATACAGTTAGTGTCATTAATATTCGGTTTTATTAAAGAGATATGTTTAACTGATTCGTCTTAAGCTAAATGTATATCTTTTTCAACATTTTTTTCTTTTCATTAATAGTTTATTTAGACACTTGAAAGTTCACATTTGTATTTAGAAGAAAAGAATAACAAGATAACAAAAAAAAACTAAATTAATTCAGGTAGCATAAAATACATATACAATGTACATACATATTTGGTTTTTGAAGTTTGAAATGCATTAACACATTAAAACGCTGATGCAAGCAAAATGTTTGTTTAATGCATGATATAAAACTTTGTGAATTCACCAAATAAGGTGCGCTTCAAAATGATAAGGTCGCCTAACTGTACATATGTATATATGAGTGTATCATATTGTTATAGAAAAATTAGCAACAAAAAGCTTACAACTATTGTATTGCAATCAGTGTTGCCGTTTTGGTTATTTTTAACCAAAATTGATTATTTTTTCTCTGATGTGTAGATGTGTATCTATTTCTATTTTGGTTACTTATTTCTCGAGGTAAAGATTTAAAGAGAATGACTTAACGTTTATCCAGATTCTTATTGAGTGTATCCACGTAAAGAACTGAATTTTTGGCAAACTTTGGGCTTTTGTTGTGACTAGAGCTACCAATAATGTCGCTTTTAACTGAACTGCTGTGTAAATTCTTTGTTTTACAAACTCTTCTAGTCATCTTTCGCAAAGCTGTTACATTAGATTCTGGGTCTGCGATCTTGCATCTATAAATTTGAGACAGTAACGGATTAACCAATGTTATGCATCACCTGATGTTTGCTTGGGATCGTTGTCTTAAAGGAAAATGAAAATGTTTGTGATACACAAACTCTCCACACTTTGTTTAATTTTCATTTCAAATGTTGCGAGAAATTACCTTTCCCATTTTTCTGGTAAAATATGTATTTCGTGATAAAAGACTGCTAATTTTTTGAGACCCAGAACGAATCTAACCTATTCCGCGTTCTCTGTTCTAATGTGAAATATACTAAGATCGAAACAAATGGTAATCGGACGGGCAAGGTCTGAAATATAAGGCGGCTGCAACTATTTTCTAAATAATTTTATGTGATCTTGCAACACTGGACCTATCGTTGTCTATTGGATCTATTTTTCATCGCCAGTAATGATTGGATGTCGTGAAATTTTATTTTTATGGTTTTCCAGCAACATTTCGGACATGAAATTTTATCTGTCAACATTTCTCTTCATTAACTCGTGCTGTACTTAATTCCATTGCTTTTTGAATAATTCTGCTGCTTCCAAATGTTCTGTTTGAGTAGCTTTTAGAATTTCGAAATAATCTTCATAGAGTAATGCCTTTAATTCAACTTCACCAAACCTGGGTAGTCTTTATTTTTCATGCAAAAATCATCACTTCTGAATTGCATAAATAATCTCTCCCGTGTTGATATCGATGAAACATATTCATTGGTGAACAATCAAAGAAAAAAACATCGTTGCTTATACTATTCATCAATGGCTAAGTACAGACATATTCCACTTTTACACTACTCTTTGGTTCGGACATTGTGGTTATTTTTTGTTGCATTTTTATTAAAATTTGGTTATAAAAAATTCGAAGTTGTGGCAACTCTGATTGCAATACAATAGTATACTCTATACTACGATACAAATTGTGTTTACACGATACAAAAACTTGACATGTTGTACGACTTGTATTATCCTGTAAGCCCCCCTTTAGTCTTAAATTAAGTATCTATTTATTAAAAAAAAAAGCTATCAAAAAACAAAAATTTTGTGCTTGAAGCAAAAATGTTTAAAGTGCATTATTATATAAAATTAGAGGTATATTCGTTAATTATACTAAAAATTAGTAATAATCTTTAATAATAATTATTTACTAAAATTTTTAAATTCTCACACAAAACTTTTATACATATTGCACAGTTCGTGATATAAGAAATTAGAAGGTAGTGCCACTCTCTCATTTTTTCTGACATATTACCATTTGACAATAAAGGCGAATTGACATTTATGTTGAAATTTGTGCTATCATACCATACTCACAAAATCCCATTTTCACAGGAATTTTTTTTCGGATTCGATTATTAAACCGTAATATAAGGCAAAAAAATGAGAAATGTGCAAACAAAAATAAAAAAAATAAAATCAAAAAGAAAACAACTCAAAACAAATCTTTAATAAAACCTTCAAATTTCCCATTTCAATACATATCTTTTAGTATGTATTCTGAAATAGCCCCGGTTGAAAACATACATACATTATATATTCAAAATTAACATTGGTACTTATGCTGCAAAGCTCTAAATAATATTTTAAATTTAAAATCTTGATTATATTACACAAAATTGTGAAAAATTTATGGGAATATAGATCCTTTTTCTGCATCTGGCAAAGCTTTTTTAAATGTTTACATATAAAACAAGCTTCAAGAATCTCGTTTATTGTCAAACAATTTTGAGTGGAACTACCTTCTATTTCTATATCATGACACAGTTAATCATGAACAGTCACAACTCAAAATTTGTCGAAATCGCATTTTTTCCATAATCCAAATCACAGATCTGATCTCTTACAACTATGAAGATTTCGCTTGGATAACTGTCTTCCTTATATTGTTCCTTAAATGATTGTACATTATCAACTAGAGAGTACTAATCTTAGTTGTAACAGTAAGATTAAGAGTAATTGAATAGCTGTATTTCACATAAATAGTATTATTTCTAGTTGTGACGTGTTTAATGAAAAAAAATTCGAATTAATTAAAATACATGTATTTCCCGTTAAAGAGGCACAATTTTATATAATACACACAACTCAATGAAAAAATTTATATATCCACACTAGTCAAAAAGGTACAAAAGGTACAACACAAAGACTCCCAGCAACGCGGGAGGACTTTTCCACGTCTTACAATTGACTAAAAAACTCTTAATTCTAAATGTCATATTTATACCTAATAAAAAACACAATCAGCAATTAATTAATAAAAATATAATATTGAATTGCAACATAGTAGTTTGATATTACATTTTTAATGTTCAGCGAATTTGTAAAATTTTTTATAAATATTTTATTAACAGAATTTTTTATAAATATTTTATTAACTGTCAGCAAATAAATTTTAGGTTCAACGAAACTTATTTAAGACAGTTTTATTTATGACAGTTTTGTAAATTTGTATAAGAGCATTTTCATGCTGTTTCTATAACTCCCCCTTTTGTTAGTTGAATCGTCCCGATTGAATCATTTTGGAAAATTTGTTTTAATGGCCGATTCTCAGGATGTGGAGTTGTTGGCTTAGTTCCTTGATTATTGGTTGTGGAATTTACTTTGTCTTTTTGTTTCCATATAGTGTAAATAATAATTATGATTACTGTCATTGAAAGTATTATGTTAAAAGAAAACTCAATTCTTCCTTCGGTTGATAATGAGCTTAATTCCTGAACATTGGTCAACTGGACTTCTTTCATCATTTGAAGAGAAAGAATTTCTTCAATATCTGTTTTATTAGATGTTAATTGCAGAATGGGTGAAAGCGGTTTCCAATCATGTACTTCCATTGCAAAATAATCAATACCGTTTAAATTAATTGTGGTGTTATGAAATTTTATTAATAAACTTTCTGATAAATTCCATGGTTCGGCGCTTGGGATCGTTCTGTATTGTATTGATTTTACAGAATTATTCCTGGTTTTATTTCTTCAATGATTGGGACGTGCTAATTATTTATAATTGTACAATTGTGATTCTCACTAGACAATAATTTTGGAACACAATTTGTGTTCGTAATATTTAAAAGATTTCTATTGTTACATATTGATAGCTTATTATAGGTTTTACAATTAGTTTTAATTTCAAAAATTTCATTCTTACATTTAACAATATTTTCATTTCCAATTCTTGTTATAGTTTTATGTCTTTTTAACGGTTTGATTACAATATTTATACAATTTTGTTTATTAATAGTAGGCAAATTTACTATATAAATTATTGTTGTATTGCTTGAGGCTATTCTAATATCTGAAAATTCTACAGCTTCATCGATATTAGAGTATGGAAATTGTTCATAATCTAATTGTTTTTTAATTTCGTCATTTTCTGACTCGGATAATAAAAAGGTATTTATAGTTCCTGCTTTGGCCCAATGTAGAGCATATTGGATGTTCAGTATTTCTTCTTTTATTAATTTTAATCTATAAATCAAATTCTGTTCAAATTCCTTTCTAAAGTCATCTTCAGTCTGTAGTTCCTTTAAGATTGCATTTGTCACATTAGTCATTAGGTTTAGTCTTGTGACGGTATCCCTGTTTATTATTCGTTGTCGGTTCGTATTTTCTAACATGTTATTTATTTTATCAAGTACTATTTTATGATCGTCATGATCTGGTGTTCCTGCCAACCATTTCCAAGCTGGCTCTAAAATGTCTAGTGAACGTTTCTGTCTCGGTCTCATATTGTTCAGTTGCAGTGCGTCTGTTCAATTTTTTTGGTCGAGTATTGGAAGTATGGAGGTGCTTGAAGGTATTTTCCTTCGAATTTCCTCTTTTAAATTCGTAATTACTTGTTCATATTTGTCCAAATCTATAGAATGTATTAATTTAAAATTTCCGTCTTGCAATCTTGTTAGTCCAGTGTGTATTGAAATTAATTGAGAATTTGAATAGTCTAGTATTTGGTCTAGATCTGCAGTTTGTGAATGTGGCCAGTAAAATAAGCAATTTTAACATTTTCTGTAAGATAAAATTAATTTTTTATATTTTCCTTATGAATAATTCTATTTCTACTATAAACTTTAACCTTATTTCCTAAATCTTCCTTTATTTTCTGTTTCCTGTAACGCGGAAGTAATTTATCCCTTTGTCCTGTTAATTTTTCATAAACTTCCTCATTTTCCTCAAATGTTCTGATCTGAGTAGGATTATTTCTTTATAGGTTTCTAGTCTGAGCTTCCAATAATTTATTACGCAGGTTTTCATGATTAACTTTATTGTAAAACACTTCAAATGGTTTCTCATTTTTAACAGAATGTATGGTGAGATTATACTGTTGAGCTGCTCTATGAAAGATCTCAATAGTGTCTAAAAGATGATATTCTTCTTTTAAACATCTTGCTATTTCGATCAGGGTTGAGTTTGCTCTTTCCACTTGACCATTAGTAGTACTATGCTTAGGATCAGCAAAATCTAATTGAATTCTTAATCTTTGCATTAAGGATTGGAATGTAGGTGTCCTAAAGCCTGGTTCATTGTCTAACGTTATTTTCCTTGCTGCAGGAAAGGTCTGCATGTAAGGAATTTCAAATTTTGGGCATAGAAAATGTCAATGTGAAGGAACTCTCCCTCCTTGCTAGGAATTGGAGCCTCTCCAATTGGAATTCCTTAAAATAATTAATCATTCTGGGCCAATAATATTGTTTATAAACTTGTTTATGATTTTCCTTGGAACTCCTATGTGCCCTTGTGTGGCTTTTTGGTCATCAATATTAACAATATCAGTTGCAAAGATTTTCGTAAAAACAAACTTGTTGGTAAATATCCCTTTTATTGTTTCCTTAAGCTCATATAGATCTTCAGGACGACAATGTATCGCTGTCACTAAATTTGTTCGTAAAAATTCTTCTAATTTGTCTTGAGATTTTCCCTTGTATCAAATTCTATAATGTATCTGGTTCTATTAAATTGCGTAAGTGATTCATAATTTGTGAAATTGGCCATGCTTAAAAGAATTTGTTGTTTAAATTCATTAAGTGGTTTGGAAGTTTCCTTAATAGTGAATTCTTCACTACTTTCGGCATAATGTTGTGTACTATGTAAAGACTCATCGTCGGAAATATTATTCAAAACCTGTCTGGAAAGTGCGTCTGCTACATTTGTTGCACCGGTCAGTATGTATGTATGGCTGATGGTCAGTATGTATTTCCAAATCTGCAACATCATATAAACAATTTCTCAAGGTCTTTAACGACCAGACTATAGCGAATAATTCTTTTTCATTTGTAGCGTAATTTTGTTCAACAGAATTCAGTGTGTTTGAGATAAAAATTATAGGTTTACCCTCTTGGGTTAAGACAGCTCCAACTGCTGCGTTAGACGCGTCAGTTGTCGGTGTAAATTTTTTATTAAAGTCAGGTTAGGATAGTGCAACTTGATTAGTTCACAAATTTTTTAATCTATTGAAAGCGGTTTGTGCCTCTAAATCGAATTCTACTGCTATCTTCTTGGACATATATTGTGAAATTTTCCCATTCTCTCCAGTAAGATATTTTGTTAATGGTTTTGAAGTCTTAGCATAGTCCTTTATAAATTTTCTATAGTATTCAGTTATACCAAGAAATCCTCTCAACTGTCTAAGAGTTTTAGGTTCAGGGTAGTTTACTATAGTCTCTATTTTTCCTGGATCAGTTTTAATTATTCCATGGGCAACAATATAACCCAAAAACTCTACTTCTTTCTTAAAGAAATTCGATTTTCCAAGGAAATTTTTATATCAGAATCCTTAAGCCTTTGGACTACCATATTTAAATGTTTTCTATGTTCTTCTAAGCTTTCAGAGTAAACTATTATATTTATCATCTATACAGACATAGCAAAATTTTCCTATATAGTCTCTTAAAATGTTATCCATGGCGCTTTGGAAAATGCTTGGTGCATTTCTTAATCCGAAAGGTAGTCTAATAAATTCATATTTTCCATTATTTATGGATAATGCAGTTTTCTCAATATCTTCCGTTCTCATTAAAATTGTATGGAAGCCAGATTCAAGATCAATGGTGGAAAAGTACTTTGCTTTTCCTAAATTTGAAAGTATAACGTTACAATCCGGTATCGGATATTTATATGATATAGTGTTTTCATTTAATTTTTTATAATCGATTACCATTCGCATTTTATTTGTCCCATCTTCATTAATTCCTTTTTTGGCACTACCCATATTGGGGAGTTATAAGGGTTTTTACTGGGACGTATAATTCCGTCATTTAATTTTTGTATTTCTTTGTTTACGAATGAATTTACTAAGAAGGGATAGGGATATTGCTTACTACATATAGGAGTTTCAGCAACTGTACGTATCTCAGCTTTTATATCCATTCTAAATGGTAAAACTGTATTAATTCTTGAATGTAAATTATCTATTTCCTTACGAATTTCACATTCTAATCTATCAATTGTATTTTTCTCATAACTGAGAGTATCATCTACATAAAGTTTGTCCTCAAGATCATTTCCTGAGTCGGTAATCTTATTTATAATATTTTATTCAATTTCCCTTCTATGATTATTATCACTAATAGTTCTACTAGATATTGACGCAGGTTTATTAAAATTTAAAAATTTATCAGTGTTATTGCCACAAGTAATCATGCCATTTTCAAAATCATGTTTAATATTTTCTTTTTTTTAAATTATATTCTATTAACAAATCAGATTCTGAGTTGGGAATTTCATAGAATCTTTCCCTTATACCAAAAAGTCCTGCATCATAGAAATGGTCAATAATTGTAAATCCATTTATAGTTTTAATTCTCTTTTTAAGAACTAAATTTTTCCTGTTAATAAGGACATTTGGGCTGCAGTAACAACTGGTTGCCCCACTGTCAATTAAAATTCTGTAAGTTCTTCCGGATGCTCCTGTTCTGATGATATAGGGCAATCCAGGGTCAGGTCTAAAAAAGTAGTTTCATTTAAATTATTTTTTTTGTGCCTTATTATTTGTTTGAGAACTAAACTGTCCACCTGGTTGATTTTTTTTAAGCCATGATTAAATTGAGGTCTTTGAAAAAATTGATTGGAGTTTTGTGGTAATTTTGAGTTTATCAATTTGTGGAATTTTATTTGTGTTGACAGCAAGATTTGCTGAACTGCCGATTTCCATCGGTTCAGACTTTGCCTGACGTATGTGTCGATTATTTTGGTACTGATAATTGTTATTGTAATTTCTGGGAGGAAATCGTAAAACATTCTGATTATTTTTTGGATTTTGGCTATTAAATTGATTTCTGTTAAATTGAACTGCAAAATTAGCTCTAACATGATTAGCTTCTAGTTCTTGAGCCTTGGCTAAGGCATTAGGTAAATCAAAAGGTGATAATGAAAATAGAATATTTGCTAATGGCGGATTTAATCCAGTGATAAAAAGCCTGAGAGCATATTGACGATTTTTATTATTCAATTCATTTGCCAAAGAAGAATTTGAGCCGTGGGTCATTACTATCTTATTTATTAATAAAGTCAGTTTCTTATTCACTTCGTTATAATAATCTAAAATAGTCAAGGAACCCTGTCTCATAACACTTAATTCCTGTTCAATAATATGAATTGCTAAACAAGCTATAATAGCATCAAAATTGAGTACAGTAGCGTGATTAGTCAAAGTGTCATTTGCATCATCTAATATTTTATTGCGTAAAGTAGTCAATGCCGCGAAGTACCCCTAACAAAAAGACTCATTGAATTGCTTGCTGCTTCTCGCCAACTCACATACGAATTATCTTTACCATTAAAACTTGGAAGGGATTTAATAATGTCCAAACTTTCGTCACATCTTTTTGTTTCGTCAATAGTTTCTTGTCTGTATTCAGTAACAGTATTTGTGACTATAAGTCATCCAAAGTTTACCTTCAGCAATTCCAACTCTCTTAGGAGTGGTGCCGTAGATTGTGTAATTAGTCGTAAAACCTCTTCTGTGTTCATATTGTTTGTTGTCATACTCCTAACTAGTCCAGTAATTTCGTCAACTGAGTCGTCTATACTATATTTTCTTTCTAGTTCTTCTAATTCTTTGTCAACTATATCTAGTTTCTGTGATTAGTTAAATATTTCCATTCTTCGTCCGTTAAATTGTCCACTACACTTTCTATTGAATAAGCCAGTTTTAAGCCTCACAATCAATACAACAAATACAAAAATTATATGATTCAAAGGATATTGTTTTATAAGATAATTAATCAGTTAATTTAAAAATATTTCCTTAAAAAATTAATATAAAAATAATCGACTTCTGATGGCCTCCGGATTTCTTCGCAGCTATAAAATATTGTCCTTTTAAATGATGCTTATTTTTCAGATGTAGAAATATTTTCCTCCTTCTAGGGATATTTGCTTTTTAGATGTAGAACTTGTTCTCCTCCTCTTAACGATACTTACTTTACTTCTAGGAATATTTTTTCTGTTTCAAGGATACTTATTTGTAGATTTTTTTCCTTTTTCTAAGGATACTTGTTTGTAGAATTTGTTCTCCTTTTCTTAAGGATACTTATTTGTAGAAGTTTTCTCCTTCTAAAGGATACTTATTAATTTGTTGGACCCTTTTAAAAAAGGATTCCGGTTGAGCCCCCAATTAAATTTTCGTCCGAGTTTTCCTTACTAGGAAGAACGAAATATTCATCCAACCAAATTTTAAATGAAGACTTGAACACACTCCTTGTTCGATGTACCATGGACCATTTCTTCGACAATTGTGTGATGAAATTTCTATCTGCTTGCTTTAATTTATTTGTATAGCTATCATTTTCATATATAACAGCATTAAATTTTGTTCTTGCACCTTTCCAAAGAACCAAACATTAAACAACTCTCTTTTGGTGATAGACAACGCAACTAAATGATTTGATATGAAAGCTTTCAGGCAGAAATCGGCAGGAATTTTTTTTACCATTTAACTGGCCACATATCATAGATTATAACAATATACAACATTTTGCTAAATCGGGTTAAATTCACAATTAAAACTCTAACAGAAGTTATAATGCAATTAAAATTGCGCAATTAACGAATACATCTCAGTTTTAACGTATTTTTTTCTGAACAAAATGCAAAATCGTCGACACATTAGGAATTATAAAAATACATACCCTAATTGTGTAAATAAAACCCCCAAGTAATAAGGAATATATTTTCGTTTTATTTGACAAGATCTCCAAACCGAACTAAAATATTGTCTAGTCTGTTATAAAAAAAAACTTAATCTATTGTTTGTCTTTAAAACAGTACTGCAGTATTAATATTGCTGATATAATAAAAAAATTTATACCATTATGTAGGCTGAAGACTTGTCATTACAAAACCAAACAAAAACTTCACATATGTACGATCCGACAAAAAGACTTTTTTCGGGGTAAACTAGTCATTGGGACCACCGTGCGTCGGTCTCTTAAACCCAAGTTTTTCATAACAATCTGATACCCCAAGCCTAAGTCATGGGGCTTTGCTCAAGTATATCTCCTTCTTTATTTAAGACAATTTTGGCTCAACTCTGCGATGGAATCAGTCCATTAGTATACATCTGGTAAAAAAATTTATACCGTTATGTAGGCTGAAGACTTGTCATTACAAAACCAAACAAAAAATTCCAATATGTACGATCCGACAGAAAGACTTTTTTCGGGGTAAACTAGTCATTGGGACCACCGTGCGTCGGTCTCTTAAACCCAAGTTTTTCATAACAATCTGATACCCCAAGCCTAAGTCATGGGGCTTTGCTCAAGTATATCTCCTTCTTTAGTTGAGATAATTTTGGCTCAGCTCTGCGATGGAATCATTCCATTAGTATACAGCTGGTCTCTCCCTGTTCCCTACCCTTATGTTAGGCATTGCCTTATTGAGGCCGTAGTGATAGTATCCATGTTATGGTCTAATATCGATCCAACTTCACCGCCTCTTTTAGACTAAATTTAACTCTTTCGCGGACAGTTCACTTTTGGGTTCGTCATTTTATGGGACAGATTTGCTCAATATGTATCCTTAGTTTGGCTGAAACGTCGATATATGCCATCCTGCCTCTATATTTGTCACTGAATTTCACGGCAAACAAATAATTAACCTCAATTCTTTTTAGATTCATTCCAGAGGACTTAAATTTGGAATTTATGAAGATTATGGAAACTACACATGCGCTGGTTATCCTGGTATACTAGGTTATCAAGAAACTGTTGCCCAACAATTTCGGGAATGGAAAGTTGATTATGTAAAACTGGATGGTTGCTTTGCATCACCTAAAGATATGGACAGAGGCTATTCCGATTTTCAGCAAATTTTGAACAGCACAGGAAGACCTATGATTTTTTCATGTAGTTGGCCTGTTTATCAGATTTATGCTGGAATGCAACCAAATTTGACATTCGTTAAGGAAACCTGTAATTTGTGGAGAAATTATGATGATATTCAAGATTCATGGTCTTCCGTTGAAAGCATCATTGATTACTTTGGAAACAATCAGGACCAAATTGCTCAACATGCCGGACCAGGACATTGGAATGATCCAGACATGGTAAGATGATGATGATGTTGTTTAATATTCTACAGTTAATCACTAAAGTAAGTAAGGAACTATTTAATCTATATACATACTATATTTCTTTTTAATAAAAGTCTCTAAATTAATTCATATACAAAATTTTTTGTTTACTTTTGTAGAACTAAAGGCAGTTAAAAATATGAATTAAAAAATTTACAATATTTTTGTATGTATATATATATATATATATATATATATATATATATATATATATATACATACAAAAAAAAATATATATATATATATATATATATATATATATATATATATAAAATGTAAAAAAATTTAAAAAATTTACAATATGTTTGTATGTATATATATATATATATATATATATATATATATATATATATATATTGTAAATTTTTTAATTTTTTATTCATTCATATATATATATATATAACATATATACATATATATATGTTATATATATATACATATATATATATATAACATATATAGTGTTTGGTTTTTAATTAATAATTCTTTATCATAACACTTTTGTGTTTCATATATGATATATATATATACAAAACTGTTATGATAAAGAATTATTAATTAAAAACCAAACACTAGATTTATTTCATTTTAACTGCAATCTACGAATTCATAAATAAACGTTTTTAAAAGGTAAAAACGTAACGATATTGTTAACTGCCTTTAACTCTACAAAACTAAACAAAAATATTTTTTAAAATTAATTTAGACTTTAAAAAAGTACATATATAGATTGAATAATTGTTTACTTACTTACCGTATATTCTTTATTAATAAAACAGGTTTACAAATTTCGGCCTACTTTTAAATCAGAACTCAAGATAACAAATCTTAACGTTATATGAGAACTGATTTAGAATCCGAGCTTGGTTTTTCAAGATTGGTTATAGTTTTTGAATTCTCGGATGTTGGCAGCACTGCATTGTCATAACGAAAATCTGATGCTGGCATCGATAGAATCTTTATCTCAATTTTATTCTTTAAGTTCTTGTTTGTTAAAAAGAAACTGTGAAAGTACCAAGAGAAGAGATGATTTCAAGTGTAAAAATAAAACATAAGTGCCAGTTCAAGAAGCTAGTGGAGTTGCTTAAGAAGAATCCATCACCAGCCAGAGAATTTCGCAAGGGTACTGTTCTTATAATTTTAAAGAGTAGTGGGAGAGTATTGTCAGTGTGCTAAATTCTCTTGGTCCACCGATTAGAACTGCTGATGAAAAAAGCCAAAAGGTTTTCAAAGCAATTCAACTAAGCAATATATCTGCCAATTTTATAGTGTTTGGAACAAACGTTGAACTCGTTTCTTTTTTAAATGAGGCTCTATTATTTCCAACACATGTTCAAAAGAAAGCTTATTAAGCCGTAAATAACATTTCTTGAAAATACATTACCGAAAATGCATTACTTGAGAAATTATGACTTTAAATATGTCTTACTTCTAATTTTTCCCTAAAGCAGACCTTTTTCTTTATAAAAAATAAAAATAAAAAAATGAATACGATGTCTCGAACAATAGATATGCGTGCTGTATTAACCAATTAACACTAAACTGATGTCGTTGATTTAAATTACCATTGCCTTAAAACTGTAGTTATTGTTGCCGACGCCAAATAGAATAAAGAAGAATCAGGTATGTGATGGAAATTGAAAACGAAAGAAAATCGACTCAAAAAAGTTGTGAAAGCTGCTTAAGATTCGTTTTCAAATCGGTTTTGTTTTAAATCGAACGAAACGAAAATCGAATTGTTTTTACGTTTTCAAATCGAAGAGGCAATGATTGGTGAAATGAAAACGATTCAATTTTTTGCAAGAAATGTCTTCAAAATGTTAATGAATCTGTAAATTCCCACTGTAAATTCCATTCGTAAAAAATTCAAATAAGTTCCAAAACTTTTTCTTATATTTTTTTTTATTAAATAGATAAACGGTTTTATTAATAGATAAATAGCAAGGGAATACAATTTTTTCCTGATTCACGACTACAGATTTTACAAAACTTGGTTATGCTCTGCGTTCCTGTCCTAAACTCCTCAAGGTGTCTAAAAACACCTCATGGTAAAAATAGATATACCACATGCTAATTTTTAAACCCACTATAAGCTGAAGAAACTATATAGCTGAGTGATTTTAACAAATGTACGAAAAGCAAACATTTATTGTGGAGAATTTTGATATTCCGATTTTTTTGTCCATAAATTGTAGTATTGACAAATTAAACAAAAACCAAATTAAAGAAGGAAAAAATAAAGTATTTTTAATAAATTATTTGAATTGTATTAATAATTTTTGGTTCAAGGCAGCGGCTACGTAGGGCAATCAGAGATACCAACATAAGTCCCATGTGATTTTTTTTCCAGCAATTAGGCGATTATAAGATGACAATTATTGAAAGACCAATCTGAAGTTTTTAAAGGCATAATACACTGCTGAGGCTTCACATTGTAAATGTGGACCACCCTCCTCTTCTCGGCTGCCAGAACATTGTATTACTCTTTTAGAATCCGTTTCACCAACATGACAGCCAATGACCAGCAAAATATTATTTGCATAATGTGATCCCATACTCCAGATATTGCAGCTATGATAATCACTTAGAGAACCGAGAAATTCAAAAATGATAAATTTCTATATTTTGAGATGTTTAATAATTTTTTTTACCAAAAATTTGTTGTATGTGTGTATGAAATTTTAAATAAATAAATAAATATAAAGTTGCCATTTTGTTATGAAACGCGTTGAAATAAAACAAATATGGAAAATAAAATCGATGCGATTTATATTACACCTTCAGTTGATTCGTTCGTTTTGAACTTTCGATTTCATTTCGAAACGAATCGATTTCTATCACATACCAGAATATCTTGAAAACTACAACCAATCATTAAAAAAAGGTTTGCTTATTTAAATTCAGTACCCTAAATAGCCTTATAAATGATTTTTAATTGCTCTGATCCAAAACCGTTTGTAGTTGTGTATGTAATTAATTTTATATAAAAAACACTAGTAATTCTGTGTCGGTGATTTTATAAATAAAGGGTCCGCCATCTAACGTTTTTTTCAACTAGTGCTTATTTGAGCCTTAAGGATTCTACTCGAGTGACATTCTGATGATACTCTCTGGACTTTTTGGGATGGTGTGACCGATCCATCCCCACTTTCTTTTCCTTATCTGTTTCAGTATGGGTTCCTCATTAGTCATGCTCTACAGTTATGTGTTACTTATGGTGTTAGGCCACAATATTCTGCATTTGATTCTGAGGCACTTGTTAATGAATACCTGGAGTTTCTGTGTGATGTTATTCGATATAAGTCAGGTTTCACTGCCATACAGCAGTACTGATTTAACGTAAGAGCTTAATATAGGGTCCGCCATCTAACGTTTTTTTTCAACTAGTGCTTATTTCGTGAATGGTAACACTTAGCTCATGTCTGATTTGACAAATAATTAGTTTTATCCTTCGCTGAACGAATATGGTTGTGTATACGCTTGAACAACGGTGGGAATCTGGGCCTGCGATCGACTTACAAAAGATGCCGATTTTGCCAAAAAATTTATCTTTTCAGATGAAGCTCATTTTGATCTTGGCGGGTATGTAAACAAGCAAAATTGTCGCATTTGAGGCACCGAAAATCCGCACGCATACATTGAAAAGCAGATATACCCAAGACGAGTCACTTTTTGGTGCGGATTTTGGTCCAGAGGCATAATTGGGCCATTTTTCTTCGAAAATGAGCAAGGAGTGGCCGTTACAGTCAATGGAGATTGTTATCGGACCATGTTGAACGAATTTTTGTTCACAAAAACTGAAGAGGAGGATATTAGCAACATTTGGTTTGAACAGGACGGCGCTACGTGCCACACAGCCGAAGCTACACTCGATGTTTTGCGCCCTGTTTTTGAAGATCGCATTATCAGCCGCAGAGCTGATGTCGTTTGGCCACCTCGGAGCAGCGATGTGACAGCGTTGGACTATTATTTGTGGGGTGCCGTTAAAGACAAGTGTTACGCCAACAAGCCAGAGACGATTGACGCTTTAAAGGACAATATTCGTGAAGCCATTGGTGAAATACAGCTGCACACAATCGATAATGTGCTTAAAAATTAGACCGATCGTGTAGGCTACTGCATGGCCAGCCGAGGCAGTCATTTGAATGAAATTATTTTCCATTATTAACCGGAAGGATTGTACTTTCAAATAAAAAAAGAAATTTGAGAAAATATTCAGTAGTTTTTTTTATAGCATTTTCAACAAAAAAAGTTTATTTGGCGAACCCTTTATTAACAATAATGGATATTATTATATTGTCAACTTATTTTGTTGTTTGTAGTAATTATTTTGCTGTTAATCATTACCATATTAATAAACAGTTAGTCAAGTGGCACCACTGTTAAAAATAAGTCACAATAGCGAAAACCACAAAGCAAAACAATTAAAAAAAATTATATTTCGTCCAAGGTGTAAACTGTTTAATAATCATAATCATCCTATAATTATTTTGATTTTGAAATACTGAAATGACATTTCAAATCAGAAACTTTTTGGCAAAAAAAAATTTAAAAATTAATATTAATTTATTTTCGTCAAATTAAACAACTCTAAGAACGTTGTTGCTTATTTACACCTCTTTCACACTTGGTTGGTTTGTAGAAGATGGGATGAAGAAGTGAAATGTGTAGTACGCGAATGTTTGTACCAGACATTTTTTGTTTCTTCTTTCTACTTTTTGTCTTGTTGCTTAATACTTTTTTCTCATGTCATTATCGTTTTAATACTGTTGGGTAAACATTCATATGAATGAAGGAGGAAGAAACAGAAATACAAAATTTGTCTTATTTCTAATTTCATAAATGTGATAGCTTTAGGCAAGAGTAAAAGATAATTGAAAAATTGCCTGCACATCGTTCAACCAAAGCGGACTGAACAAAAATAGTTGACTTGAAATCGCAACACAAAAACAAGTGTTGTAAAATATAGTACGGAATAGCAAAACCGGCAAATTGTTTTTAAATTTCCAAGTATTGTTAAAATATAATGGAGAACCACACTGCTGGTATGTTTTTCTTTTAACATGTAGAAATATTAGTTTTCTTAACGAGAAATATGATGATATCTGAGATATATATGTGTGTTCATTTATTTACTTTAAAGAGCATTAGTCAAAAGTAAGACCAAAACTGGTGGGGTAAACGTCCTTGTGCTCCCCGGCGGCAAGGTTATAGGGAACGTCAATAATTTGACTTACTTTGGCAGCCAAATAACACATGAAGGCAACACTATGATATATATGTCGGACTCTCTAAGGCAAAAATAGCATTTGTAAAGCTACACAAATGGCGTTCTCGACAGTTATCAAAGCAACGAAAATAATGATTTTAATCTCCAACGTTAGATCCACACTTTTATACGGCAGCGAAACATGGTTTGTTTCCGTTATGGCATAAACAAAAAGCATTCGCAGTTGCGAAACAGCCTACCCACATATGTGGCGACCAGTGTGACCATATTGGCTTTTTATGTTCTATTTAACTTCGAAATTTTTCACTTAGCTCTTATATTTTTTTCTAGCTTTTTCAATAATTCATTTAGCTTTTTTTTTAGCTTTTTCTGACATTTCATTAAAAAAAGACAATAGAGCAAAAATAATATTTACAAACATTGTAAAGTCTCACACCGAAAAACAATGAAATTGTAGCATCACAGAAACAATGTTTTCTGCATTTCTCACATCTTATATTAATTAGTAAATTCATATTTTTATTTTTTATTTTTTTTTTTTTTTGATATGAGTTTGACAAAAAGTTGTAAATATTGCTTTTTGTTGCTCTTTCTTTTTTTCATTTAAAAAATTTAATACACACGGTTTTGCGCTTATCTCTGAGAATCCTTGATATCTCTTATTAAACGGCGTTTATGACAAGAAATAGAAGAAGTGTAACAGTTTTTGTCAGAAAAAATGCCATAAATAAATAAAGAAGAAATTAATTTGATTATAGATTTGTTTCTTTTAATGTCTCAAAAAGTGTTACTACCTTAGTTATGAAATTCACTTTTTTCTGATTTTGTTTCTTTGCTATTGTAAACTTAATCGCCTGTGTTGTGTTTATTATTCATATACATAAATCCGACAAAAATAATTCGATTGTGCAAATGGAGTACTTGTTTCAAAGATGACCTTTCAATTTACATTTCTGGTCAATGGAGTTTTTTAAATCGGCGCTAATATAAAAATTTATATATTTTTTAGGAAATCGGTACGGGGAATGAAAAAAGGGAAAAGAATGAGGATATTAAGCGAAAGAAATATTAATTAAGATTAGATTATAACGATGCCAATGGACATTTTTGATTTGCCGAAAACTGACTGGCACCGTTCAATTCACGCTTGAAACTGGATTCTGCCTTTTTTCAGGTTCTACACAGCTCTCATAAATATAAAATAAAATATTAATCGATGACTAATAATATAGTAAAATTGGCTAAATAAAATCAAAATTTACCAAAAAATTTTTTTCTACAACCTATTAAAAACTATCATTACTCATCCGATGTTGCCTGAGAATCTTTATATGTACATATATTATAAATGAGGTTAACATCCTATCAGAAAAAATACGTGTCATTTCAGATGAAAAGTTACTACTAAATTTTATTAAGCTGGATCTATGTATTTGTGCTTTTAATTTTAAGAAAATCGGTTCAGTCTTTTAAGCGTGATTGGCTTATAAACGAACTGAACAAATAAGACTATTTCTTAGCTTTATTCGCATACCTTCAGGTTTGCCAATTTAATAAATTTTTAATATGAAGTGACAACTCATGTGACTTATTTGGCCCGTTTTCCCACAGGTTCAATTTCGAAAAACAGCATAGCCCATTTCGTTAGCTGGATCTTTTTCTGTCTTAAAAACTTCAGCAAAATCGTGTGATTGCCAAACAAACAAACAAATTTATAATATACTAGAATAATCCTTCCTGCGTTGCTGGGAGCTATTATGCTGTACCTGCTTTTTGACTGATGTGGATAGATAAAAAAAGGCTTTAACTGTTACCGTTTTTTACACATGCAAAATTCCATATTGTTTTTGAATGATGGTTTGCATTGACTGCCACGTTATTTAAGCCAAACTTAGAAACTTCAGGTCTAACCATTCTCAAGATATACAAAAATCATTTTTTAATTTATATGGGACGTACCAATTATTTGATTCCACCCAATTTTCGCTGATATTTTGACTGATGATGTGTATTAACTACTTAGTTATATAAACCAAATTCGGAACCTTCAACTACTACCGTTCCAAAGGTATACAAAAATCAATATTCACTTTGTATGTGAGGTGCTACTCCCACTTATCCAATTCGGCCCAATTTTTGACTGATGATTTGTGTTGATCAAAAAGTTATTTGGGCAAATTTGTGAGACTCTTTCTATTACCGTTTTAAAGATATAGACATATAAATACAAATTGTATATGGGCGTAGCACCGCCCAGTTAAACCACACACCAAATTTAAGCTTTCTACATATGCTTTTTATATACACAGTTTTAAAAGCATTTTCTAACTCACACAAAGTTTAAATACTGTAACAAATATAGTTTTCAAGTAAAACTTATGCAATAGAAAAGTGGTTCAATCTAACGTCAATAACTCGCAAACCAATGGACCTAAAAAACCGCATATATGTACATAAAAACTTTGGTATTGTATTTAACTTTCTTTTAAGGGTTTAAAAAATAAAATCGGTTGGCACATTTCAGAGAACATCAATTACAACGCATTTTATAGTCCTCTTTTATATATATATATATATGTATGTATGTATATGGATTTGAAAAATGTATGAAACTGAAAATTATGTACACTAATTGTATTTCATATTGAAATTTGTTTAATTAATAGTTTGACTTTTATGCTAATCAAATAGGTTTAAAAATAGTATCTAGTTTATCACCTAAACAATTGATTTTACTATAAATTCAAAGAAAACAATTCATATAGTGCTATATTTATCTTATCTAATCTAATTTGAACATATATAAAGACCTGAACGTGCCTTTGTTTAAAGAGGAAATTCAGGGGTATAAAGAGACGTATTTGATGAAGCTAGAGGTCCGCCCGAATCTACTACTGCATTGATTCTCTAATGATGCTGGTCAATCCGATATAGAGAAAGAGAAACCTCGGACATCATACGAAGAGTGAAAACAAATTAATTCCGTGAAACATTGATTTTCGTCCCGCGCTGGCTAGATTAAGTTAGAGTAATAGTAGAATAAGGATAGTTTTTAAGATTTGAAAAAAATTGTTAGCTTACATTACAGTGAGTATTTAATAGTAACAACATTGAAAAACACTGCATAAACGATCGGGGCCTGTAGTGAGATTCAGCAAGTTTTAACGATAAGGCATTCGCAATAAAAGTTGTAAATTTTTGTTGTTTGCAGTAACAATTATGTGAAAATTATTTAAATGCTGTAAAAATATATGTATTTATACAATGTACAAACATGTATAAATTTATGTAGCTTATTATTAACATTTTTCGGTGTAGTAAACAAAATTTTAGCTCTCTTCAAAACCTTTTGACTTAAAAAAAAAAACAGAAAAACATGCGCTACACCTCTTCTTCCTACACGGCTAACAAGCTGCTGAATTACATTTGTGTCTCACACACATGTTTTTTCTTGTAATTATGGTTGGCATTTGGAATAATGTAAACAAATCGTATGCATTTCTTTTTAACACAAGATTTTTTTACCATTGTTAATTTATTAAAATTTTTTACGTTTTTTAAAGAAAAATAAAATAAAAACAATTTTCCAGAAATTTTTTTCTGTTAGCAACCTTGGCTGTAATATTTACGAAGAGATAAATAAACGGCCGAAAAACTTTGTAAGCTGAACAATATTGCTACGAAAATGAAAATGCTGAAGACAAAATTCACCACATCGGGTACTAATTATGAGCTTTTAGCTATAAAATTTATTGGCTTGAGTCAAGGCTTAATAACTGCCAAAATTACCTGTACTAATTAAGAATGCTACCATCCACATGTCTGACGGAGTTGCCAGTTCGATTCTTTTTGTGTTTACAAAATTATTTTAGACTATTTGATTTAACGTAGATAAATCGAAGATTCATGTCTTTACTAAAACATTCGAAACTAATGATGAAATACTATAAAAAGATGGCGCATTGCGGTTAGTTAGTTAGTTATAATTTGGCTGTCAATAAGTAAGGTCGCGTTCAGGCGTAAGTAAAAAAGTGTTGTATAAACGAATTTGCTGTAGTAAGACATAGTGTATAAAAATTATAGTGGAATAAATAAAATTGTAACAACAGCAAAGTGGTTTACTTTTGTTTTAACGCAATTTAAACGAACTCAAACGTTTTAAAAACGTTAAAACGTAACAATATGAACGAACATCGCTGCTCTAGACTTCTGTCAAAATGTATATATTCGGAAAGAACGAGCTACATTAAAAAATTTATCTCGTTGGCGGCAGAAAGTTGGTTAACTTTGAACTACTATATTTAATGTGTTGTGTGTTTTTGGCAGTTATCAGCTGACAATACAAGAATAAATTAAACGAATATGAATCCTTTTTCAATGTGCTAATAAGGAAAACAAATAAAAAGCAGCTGACAGAAATGTATTTTTAACGCGTGTTGTGTAACTTGAAATATTTCATGCGCGTAAATAGTTTACGACAACAGTTTCATTAATCAATTTGATCTTTTAAGTTAAGTCCATATGATTGTATATTTTCTAATTGGTGGTGATCTTTTCTTTAGCATCGCAACTTTTCCCAGCAGGTGGCGTTTTTTCCTGATCTTTCATATAATGTTTGTCATCATCGCCAGACGTAAGCTAGAAGCTCGGGGGCTTCTTCTTTTTTTAGATGGAGTTGCCTGGAAAGAAGTTGAAGCCACTTTATTAAACACTAGAAACCACAATTAAATTTTTTTCGTCATAACCTCTACTCGAACCTGGTTCGCTTGTGTTGTTATGCGTGAGCTCTAACCGCTAAACCACGCCACCCCAGATTTTTTGCGATATAAAAAACTTCAACGAATTATATTAAAGTTTCAATATATACTGTTTTAAGAGCCAGTTTTTTGCTAGCCCTCTACCGTCGCGGTTATAGTTACGCATAAACAAGAATCTTAGTGTCGTTTGTTGACTGTGAATTTAAAATTAAAAAAGAATAATTACAAAACAAATTAAATTACAAAACAAAATAAAAAAGTTTGAAGTACCGTATATAGATGGTATAGCCCCCGGGTGGGAAAGCTTCGGCACGCCGCGCATCAAAATCAAAAGCGAAGTCTCGTTTTGCATACTCTTCATAGAGTTCTAACATGGAAGGAGCTACCTGCTCGAAATTTAATAGATATAGTTCCTTGCCAGACATCGAAGGCATGGAAGATACGCCTGAGACTAATATTAAAATTAATGAGCCTAAAGCCTTAAAAAACCACCCCCAATTGTTGCTGATGCAAGAGTACCATGAGGGAAATTCAGCTCTTCACTGGTGACGCTTGTGTCTTTAAGCGTACCTATAATTTCTGTGTGAACGCCTTGAGAAGGGTTTAGTCGAATTTCATTCCTATAACCCCAAGGAAAATAAACTTTATACGACCTTCTATACAGTTTTCCTAGATTAAGTCCCTCTGAAGTCAAAGAAGACCTAAAGACGTATAATCTTTTACCTGTAACAGTAACTGAAGTGCCTACAAGATACAGCAGTGCGGACAACGCCGTTTATAAAATTCAATTTGATAGAAAATCGTTGAAGCCTAACTTCCGAATGTCCTTTTACTAAGGATAACAAACGTCCAGCCGTGTTCTCCTGTTTTAATTGCAAACAAGATGGAGAAGCACATACAGACTATTCTGCTAATGATATTAAATTTCTTTTATAACAAAAATATCTTGACATAAGGCAAAAGGTAAGTTCAAATCTAAACAAGAGGGCCACGATTGTACGCCCCAGACATAATTTTGTACAACAAAACAACACACAATATTTTCATCAGCCTTTAATGAGTAATAAACATTCATATGCTGATGTGGTTAAAAACAACAAAAGTGATCTGTTTAGCATAGACGATCTTTTTAATATATTTACAACTTCTCTTGAAGATCTTAGCAAATGTACTTCGAATGAGCAACAAATACAAGTTGTTGTATCTCTTTTAAAATACGCCTATGAGCTTAAATAAAAATTTAAATACATTAAATGTTTTACACTGGAATACCAACGGTATAACGTCATATTCACGTATTCGACAACTAGAGAATCTTTTAACATCGAACAATATAGCTGGACTAAACGAAAAATTCTTTAAGGACCATCATAACCCCTTCTTTCTTAATTATAACCTTTACCGGAACGACCGACATGAGGCAAATTGTGGTGGAGTAGCAATACTTGTTCATAAAAGAGTTATACATTCTCTACTTCCTGTAATAAGGTCTAATCTGATCGAAAATCTCTCAGTAGAAATCATTATAAATCGGAGGAAAGTTATTGTCACATCAGCATATTCTCCACGATTCGCTCATTCATTTGTAAATGACATCGTTTCTGTTACTCCTGTAGACAAAGATTTCATTCTCCTCGGTAATCTGAACGTGAAACACATCGCCTCTAACTGTTACATCAACAATTCAGCTGGGAGCGCCCTTAACAACCAACAGCAATTAAGAAATTTCTTTCTTTACCATCTAAGTACTCCTACATTATATCCTCACCGTCGACACCGTAGCCCATACACAGTTGATTTGTCCTAAGTAATGTTTCACTTCCATTAAGAGTTATAACATTGGACTATGAAATACCTTCGGATCGTCAGCCGATAGTCTGTTCCATTTCGGACGATTTCAGCAGGAAGACTAAAATACTAATTGGAATACCTTTCAAGAAATAATGGACCGAAGTATTTTATTGAATATTGATAGTTATAATTCCAAATTTGCTATTGACCAGGAAATTAAAAATTTTATTAAACTCATTCTGTTGGTCAGGAATTTATCAACACCACTTAGAAGTGAAATAACAACTGCTACTTCCCACGCGATATATTAAATATGATCAGGCAAAGGAAATTTTACAAAAGAAAACAGATTCGAGCTCGTGATTGTCTAGAACATCGCTTTTACAGTCAGTGCACCAAATTTCTTATCAAATACATTGATAGGAAACTAAGCACTATAAGGAACCAAAAATGGTCGGCTCTTCTAGAGAATATGATACCAGGAGACAAGCGATTTTGGAAAATAAGTCGATCCTTAAGAGGTAAAGACAAAAGGATAATCCCACACTTCATAATAGATCATACCAAAATCATCACCGACACCGATAAAACACAAATATTTGCTAACACATTTCTTAAAGCCCACGAACTCACTTTAACTCACTTTCAATCGAAAGTATAGAAAATTATATAGTAAATACTTTAAAATCGGAAAATCCATCCTCTACTGACGTTGTTTACATCACAGTCCAAAAGTTGTCCTTACTGATTACGCAATTAAAATATTCCAAATCTCCAGGCTTCGATGCTGTCCCAAACGTCCTTTTAAAGACTCTTCCTGTAAAGGCATTAGAGCTTCTGGTTTTGCCTTTCAACAGTTGCATACGACTTAATTGTTTCCTTTCTGATATCAAAAAAGCAAAAGTCATTGCAATTAATAAACCAAACAAACCACCCAACGACCCCTCCAGCTATAGACCAATCAGCCTCTTCAGCAATTTGGGTAAGCTTTACAAGAGATTAGTCAATACTAGAATTTTGAGTTATGCTTCAGAATTTAATATAATTTCTGAAAATCAATTCGGTTTTAAGAAAGAACATAGTACTATAGATCAAATTGGACGTATTAAAAATAAAATAAATTACAATAAATGCCAAAGGAAATCTACTGGCCTAATTCTGCTTGATATAGAGAAAGCATTCGATAGTGTCTGGCATAACGGACTGTTATATAAAATGGTTTTAGCTAATATACCCACATATCTTTGTAAGGTTGTTTCACAGTTCTTGGAAAATAGATCATATGCTGTCTCAGTTAACAAAAACTTGTCATCTTTTAACTCCAACCTGCTGGTGTTCCACAAGGCGCAATACTCTCTCCTACACAATACTCAATAAGATTTCAAACCACCTAAAGAAGTCTTTGGCCTTTCTTAAACAGAAGGTCAACACTAAGCCGAAAAAACAAAAATTTGATTTATAAAGGTGTTATTCGACCAATAATGTCCTTTGCATCTCCAATATGGTATCGTGCTGCAAAAACTTATCTAAAAATTACCAAATCATCCGGAGCATTGGAGATTCCCTACTTCACCGCTTCATTAGGAAACATGATATGAGCTATTCCAAGACTTTGTTAAAAAAATAAATGAAAATCATTCCTAAAAAATCATAATCTCACGCTATCGTAGAATACGTGAAAGTAGAGAATTAGTAAAATACATACATATCTTTGTATAATATTAATAATTATCAAATAGAAAATAATTGTATTATAATTATTTATTTTTGATTAATCAGTTTTTTAAACAATTATTTTCTAATTATATTTGCAATCAACACTATTATTTCACATACAGGTTTTTATATCCTTCGTACCTATACCTAGCTTAAAATTATATGCATGTATTTTTATAAAATTACACTAAATTTACTTGCTGAAGTATTATTAAAATAGATCTCAAAATTGTAAATTATTATCTAGATATAAGATAAAAACATTTTTAATTTGATTAATAAAACTTGACCTTGAACTAACTGTTTTAAGAGAAATAAATAGGTGTTTCCAAGCTGATCTTAGGGACATTTTTGTAAGCTCGATAGGCGATGATGAGGAAAGCGGTCTGTATTATTCAGATTAGGATACCTTGGATAAAACAATCAAAATAGTCTACCTTCTTTCTGTTATGTCTTGTTCAGGTAAGTCTAGTCGCTGGCCGCTTTGCGTTATTTACGGTATTGTAAACATTGCTTTCATGAATAGTCACATTAGTTATTCACATAACTTTCTTAGCATTAAAAAATGCTTTATTTCGCCGAAATTAAGATAAAACTACATGTGGGTATCGTTCAACCACAAATTACTAAACGATTCAACTTTACTTTTGTTCGAGTAAGAAATTAATTAATTTTAAACTTCTAAAATTGCTCGCATAATCGAGTAAGGTTTACAAATTGTTCCAATAACTCGAACAATTAAAAAATTATCCAAAAAATTTTATCTAGTGGAAAAAAACACACATGTGTATTTGGTTTATTGCTTTTTTTTATTTAAAAACGAGGTCGATATTTTTTCTTTTGAGCCCAGCTGGCACTAGGATAATAGGTTAAGGGAAGGAGGTAGAATCCAGTATAGACCTTTTTAATTTTATTTATATCGTAAGGCAGGGTAAATTTTCGAATGAAGATCGTTCCACAGACGAACGGCAAAAAACGAATTATCTATAATCTGCGATTCATTTGATAATCAATTACAAAGGGATACACTCTACGAGAAAAACTAGTACAACGTGAAAATATGTGATTATTAGGAACTAATTCCCTCATTTCGTCATTCCGTTATAGTACCGATAGAACAAAGAGACACACTCGAAATTGCGACAAAACTCTAACGAATGGATAGAGTTGGCTATTCTACCGTCATCAATAAATACCTTCGCCCTCTCCTGTACACGGTAGAGAAGCTCCAAAATAGACTTTGTAGCATCGGCCCATACATGAGAGTTGTATATCGTTTTGGTCGGTTATAGGTCTTGTATATATTAGGGAGATCGGACGGTTATTATTCGACCAGTTTTAAACGGTTTGTTTGGTTTTGTGGAATACGGCTTTTTCAAAATCTTCATTTTTCGAATACCGAATAAATCTGTTGACTTAACACAAATAAGTGGTTAATTCAAATAAGTATAACTTTTATACGTGTGTATATATTTTATTACAAATATTATTATATTATTATTATTTTTGTGAATATGAACGTAAAAACAAAGGTAGATCGAAAAAGATATGCACATTTGATCAACAATATCTTTTTCTCATCTTCTAATATATATTGATTTTTATATATGGAGAATATATAACTCGACTAATTGAAAGCGACCCACGAACGCCGGCTCCGAACGGCAGATATATTAGTTAGTGAAGTTTTTCACAGCTTAAACCAGTCGTTAGTAATGTTGTCAGGTGATATCGCTGTTGAAAATTCTCAGATTGTGTGGCCTGGGATTGAACCGACGAATTCTTGGTTGGTGCATGAACTTACATCACTGCTGTTCGAAACTTAAGCAACTTTCAGTATTTTATTTCTGTTTATGGCTTCCGCACTCTGTTTTGATTTTTATAAGATTTATTAGAATAATAGTTAGTATTGAATGCCACTTTAATTTTAAGTTCTCCGTCAGCTTCTACATATTTTTAAAATGATGTGATTCAGCTCTGCGCTTCAAGAATTAAGAACAATTTTATTTAAATAAAAGAGCTGTTTAACCGGTTATTTGAATAATTATTAACCGAAAAGCTGTTTTTTAAAATTGATACATTTCGAATTATTTTAAAAGAAGTCGAATAATCGATCTCCCTATTATTATCAAGGAGATCAAATAGAGTGAAGTACACTAATGCTTGAATGCTTCTTTCTATACATGAAATATGTGATCGTTCCAACGAACGCCGTGGTGAATTCTTATGCCCAGAATACCAAGAGAATCTGATTTCCCAATATCTACATTACCCATGGAAACCGTTGGCAACACACCACCACGTCTGAATGTTAAAAGACAATATTGGGTCTTGCTTACATTATAATCGAGACTGTTCACACGACACCACTCGAAGATTTTCCCCAGGTCGCTTGAGAGTGTGTCGTTCATATTTATGCCCCATCCTCCAAGAGGCTCGGCCTACGATCAAAAGAATATGAATGACAAATGCTGCTGTCATCTGCGAAATAGTAGATAGGATTGGAAGTAAGAAGAAGGAAGTCGTTAAGAAATATTAGAAAAAACGTAGGAAGAAAAACAGAACCTTGCGGTGCCATGTTGGTGTTAGTGATAAAATTGCATTCGAAAGTTTTCTGATCTATTTGTCTTGTCTAAATACATGAAATCGTCTATTATACTGACACCTTTTGTATTAGATTTTCAAAATTCGCAATACTTTGTATTGTTTTGTTGAGCTCGTTTAAAAGACTGTTTCCGTTTAGATCCGCATCTTCTTTTTCTTAAACGTCATTGTCTGGTACATTTTGATCAGGTTCAATATTAAACAATCGATTGCACGATTTTATTGCAAGTTCTTTTGTTTTGGTTTTTGAAATATATTTGAACAATTTATTGCTATTGGAGAACATTCCGTAAGGTTGGTTAGGTTGATTTTAAGAACTTTAACTAAAATGTCTAACAAACCAGTAACCACTTATCAGAAAGCAATTAAAATTATGTTCGAAATTGTGTAATGAAAACAAAAAGAAGTGATATACATATATACATGCCACATTTTTTAATAAAATTTAAACAGATAATATAAGCTCAAAACTAAATAATCATAAACATTTGCTATTTTACACCCCAAATTTTAGATACAAAAGTTGCTCGATTAATTGACACACATTGTTCGAGTTATTTGTACTCGAAATTGGCTATTTTCATTATTCGATTAAATAATGACCAAATTATTCTTCTTAATTGAACAACGATTAATCTACCGACATATGAACTAAATAATGAAAATTTTTTATCTCAGGATGAACAGTAATGAAAAAACTCTAAAAGGAAGTATGGCGTATCATTTCCTATTTTTCTTTTATTTATTTATTTGAAACTTTCTGATTTATATCAAAAAATATTAAAAATTATAAATTACAAACTGGGTTTTATGTTTTATGTGGGCTGTGCCGATTAATGTGAAATAAGAAAGATCCAATATAAAAACGTTTGTTGTCGAGAATTCTAATAGAATGTATATAAGCCAAGGGTGACCAAGAAGAGAAATTAGTGGTATAGTAGTGTTAGTGAATTTTCGCTGTATGCGTTGAAGAGAAAAACAAAAGAGGCAAATTACAACCGCTTTGACATCCGTTCCACGACTAAATAATATTTGTTGCTTTATTTATTATCTTGTTATTTGCTGCTCATATTCGTTCGGTTGTACACATATACGCTGTAGATAATTTTCAGCCAGATAAGGCTCAAAAGAGCTTATTAAGCTTATTAAGCTTAAAATGTTACAGTAGTACAGTACAGAAGTATTTCCAGTGATTTTCTAAAAACAGATGTTTTCAATTGGCGTCCAAGATCGGTAGTTATGCGTAAAAGAATACCATAAACGGCTATCCAACCGCTAATTAGTACATTTGCAAAGTTTTGTGATGTTATATCAGTCAAGTTATATCAATATCGAAAACCATTCTATGTTAGCACTGTGTCCACAATATCAGTATTAATATGTGTAACGCGGACACCGACGTTTGTGTAGTTGCTTAACGGCGATTTCCTACGGCGGTAAACTTTTGACTTCTGACAAGGTATACTTGAGCGAACGTAGTCAGCTATATCTTTTAACTTCGATGGCAAAATATAACTTTTTCGTTGCCCTAATGCTAGATGCGATAGGGAGTGGTGTTTGTGGATGACGGCTTGGCGGAAGGTTTTCGGTACGTAATAACTTATTTGATTTCGTAAAATAGTTGAGACAGGGATAGATAACTTTGCTTTTAATGGAAGTATTCTTATCTTCTCTTAAAATGTTCTTCAATTCCATGTCGAGCCGTTGCTGTTGCCTGAATCCTGTTGATTCATGAGAGCAAGTCCGCTACGTTATTATTTTCACATGGCGAATGGTCTCTTTCTGTGGTATACTGGCCAATGATATCAAGTTGGCGGACCCTTCTAGGTGACGACTTGTTATTTTGCGTTTGCGAGATCTTTCTCGCAGGTTTCGGCATCGGGAGTTCACATTATTGTCGTTTTTCTTATTACCAGATATTAGATATTTTAAGATTTCTTGATTCCTAAGCTGGGATCACACGATTGTCTAAATGCATCAATTATTGTTACGGCAATCGAATGACCGCCTAATAGGTAATAATGAGGCAACAAAAATACCAAAAAGAGCCAATATTTATTGTGTTTTTGAATGACAATCCAAGTTGGCAATACGTACCAATATTTAAGTTCACAAATTTTTTTCACAGAATAAATTGAAATAATTTTGATATTTTACGACAATAAAGCACAATCGAAGTTGTGGCATATTGGTACGTTTGCGACAATCGTTTTTTCCTAGCTTAAGTAACTTTAGGGAGAAATGTGCGATAAAAATTTAGCATCCCTAAAATCTTCTGTATATCCTTTCGTACTTTTGGCTTTTGAAAATGTCATATCGTGTTCACATTTTTTCCAGAGGCCTTTAAGCACTGTAAATTTATTTTGTGACTCAATATTTTAAGCTTTAATTTAGTGCTTAACATGTAAAATTTTCCTTCAAAATTTTTTTTGATTTTTTGAAAAAAAACATTGCTCTAATTTTGCGCGAAAAAATGGTTTCTCGCAAACAAGTTATGAATAACTCCGTTTGCCATTAAACCTATGCAGTTTTTTTAAAATACCTTAAACTAAAACCTTCATGCCTTTTAGCGGGATCTAGGTTTCTATTTTAGACATATAATTTCTTCGGGTAATTTTCTCAGAATTTTGTCTAGTTTCGATTTTTCTATACGCCTGTCACGTTTTTTCTCACCCGAACAAATTGACCCAACCTAATGCATATACGTAACTGTCACCTCATTAAAACTTCACCGAACAAATATTAAAAACAATAGTCAACATGCTTTTTTATTAACTGGTGATTTAAGCTCGAAAACTGAAATTTACTTGTTGTTACGATTGAAATCTTCGTTCACTGTGCTTATCCTGCCTGGTACCTCTATGTTGCTGAAAAACTCTGCAGAATCTTTACGGAAGCGATGCTATCCTATTTTGACAACTGTAAATAATAAAAATACCCACCATTCTAAAACCAAATTTCTACCAAAATTTTAAATTTACTGAATATTAATACAAATACAAATCAATCTTCTGTCATCCTAGGCAAATCTCTCAGATTAGCTACTAACGTATGTATTCCACAAACACATAAGAAATGCGTTTAGGGTTGTTGATTGTAATGATTTATGCATAACACGTAAGCCAGTATGCAAATGTACTGATTTTTTCATTTTTGTACTGCTTATGTACTGATTTTTATTTCAAAATTTTCATGGCATAAAATTGTATTGTATTGTTGCTTATTCTCTTCGAAAGACCCTGGGAAATATTTGTGAACCTATAAAAAACAGTCTAGATTCAATAGGTATTGAATGTTTGTGCCACGTTCTTGACAATGGCCGTTATCATGGTTGGTGTATTTGTTGGCAATCTTTCTACTAGGTTTCGTTTCGTACTTTCCTTTAATTTGCAGAAAGAGGAAAAGCTTAATTTAACCCAGAACAATTTCATGACGGTTTTGCTAGCGAATATCAATATGAACTTATCTATAAAAGTTAACTGCAGTGGCAATTTCCTTATAAGTTAATATTTTGACATTAGCCGTCTTAGTTCTAAGCCGCATACATATATGTATGTATAATGCTGAATAAGAATTTAGAAATAGATAGCTTAGTAGTTCTTAATTTTTCTAGATAACCAGTGACTTCAGGACAAACTACTGCAGCAAAATAATTAAAACCTTTACAGATGTATAAATAGAACCATCTGTAGCAACTGTAATAACTTGAATTAAATTGAGGAGAAGTGATTCCAATTTGACTTTAACAGGAAATAAAACCGAATTCGAGCGGGTTCAGGGTACAATCTTCATACAATATGAAGTAGAAATAGAATTTTATTTTTCTGTTCAAAAATTTACAAATGGAAAAGGATTGATTATTGATTCTCCTATAAAACTTTCTTATAGGAGAATCAATATCTTGTTTCTCAGAAGGCGATGAATACTAGCTCGAACAAATTTTAAAACAGAAGGAAAGATTTTGTAAATCAAATTCTTCGAATGTAAATGTCACCGGTTTGATTGATAGCATATTTAAAAATTAAATCGCATTGTATGATAAATATTCGAGACAGGGAAAAAAACATTTTATATTGTTCGGGAGCAACATTATGTTAGCAGTACCTGCTATGCAATTAAGCGTAGAGAGGGCCTTCTCAGCCTTCAAAATTATTTCGTCGTCATAAAAAACAAATTTTAAGAAGAAAAGTTGGAAAGTATATGAATTATAAAATTAATCGAAAATTTCTTTACAAAATAAATAAAACTCGTTTTCATAAAATTTTTGTACTTTTTTTAAATTTTGAGACCAACCCGCATCTCAACCTATTTTCTACAGGTTTCGGTCCCTGGTATAAATAGATATACAGTTCATACAAATATATATAAGATCAACATGTAAATATGATGGAGTAGTTTTCGCTTAAGTGTGTAGTTTTCCCCGCATTTATCCGAGTTTTCGGCAATCAACACTTTTATAAAATCCTCGCTTAAAAGACTCAACAATCATTTAAAAACAATTTTTTAATTATAAAGGAAAATAATGTTTATTATATAAAGTATGATAACTAGGTATCAAAACTAAACTTATATGTTATTCAGTTAGCAAACAAAAATCATATGTACATATACACAAAATAAGAATATAAACTTTTATTTTTTTTTTAACAAATTTTAGAAAAGGCCATCATTTTTGTTTGAATAGTTATATTTTTAAGATTACTGATTATGTCTCTTTCCATGGCTTCGATTACATTAGTATTATTTATTTTGCTGCACACAGAGTGTACGTGTATTCAAGAGAGAAGTTGGAGAATCAAGTTTCGGCGCAGCGAACGTATTCATCAAATTCTTTTTGTCATTCACTGTGCAAAAAATTTTGTATGATGCAACTGTCTTTATCTTCCATGTTAACATCGCTACTTACTTTGAATTTAGCCTGTTAAAAAACTTTTTAATTAAGATAAATAACAAGTATCTGATTTTATATAACTACATTTACCTTTGCAAAACAGTTACTTATAGTTGAGGGTATTACCAACCACCAAAAGTGTTTAACCATATGCATTGCTGTTAATAAAGTTATAGTGTTTGAACATTTTTCAAGAGATATTCCACTCTCTGGGTAAGCAATTTGTTCCCGTATTATACTTTGCCTGTAATATGATTTAAAGTAATGAATTATTCCTTGATCAAGTGGTTGAATAACTAATGTCGTATTAGCCGGAAGATATTGTACTTGGATATTACTTAAAACAATATCCATTTTATACATGACGCGTTATCAAAAAATAATACTATATTCCGATTTTGAGCCATAATTTCTTTGTTAAGAGATACTAATATTTTATCCAATATTTCTTTTACCATCCAAGCTTTTTTGGAAATAATATTGTAGTGGTAAGATTTTATTTCGAAAGCAACGAGGATTTTTTGATTATCTTATTACAACCAATTTCTTATAGTCTCCAGTGGAGTTACGTATAAAAAACAAAGTCAAACGATTTTTGGATATTTTATAGCCTTTTACTTGACTGCCTTTTTTATTCAATCTTTTTGTTGACATAGCTTTTATAAATAAACCACTTTCATTTGCATTGAATATATCAGATGCATCGAATGCTGAAAGAAGTTCTGGAAGAATTTCAGAAGTTTAGCATCAGCACTCTCAGTTTTGGCACAAGTAGCTTCGCCTTGTATATTTCGCAATTTAATACCTTCGCGCTTTTGCCATCGATATAGCCAACCAGCAGAAGGATTAAAGTCCTTATTCATTTGTATGGCAAATTGTTTAGATTTTTCCATTATTCACTGTGATTAAACTGCTGCTTCGGACTCCCTCATTTGGTGGAACCATTCTATAAGTGTACGTTCCACGTCGTTAAAAGTGCCTGATCTCTCCCGTTTCGTCGACATATTTGAGGCTTTTGCAGCTTCCAAAATCATATTTTAATTTTTAAGAATTCTATTGACAGAAGACAAGGAGCAACCGTATTTTGAACACAATTTATTTTTAATTTTTTCTTTCAAATCTTTTATCAGTAGCATTTTTTCTTTTAGTGTTAATGTTTTCTTTTTATACCACTAATTTTTCCATTTCTGTTCAACAAAATTTATTACTTTATATTAATTATAATCACACGAAATTCAATAGAAATTTTTTATGGTTGTATTTCTACATCAACTGTCGTTTTAAAAACAAACATATTTGCGTTGTAATATGTATATGCAAATATAAAAATGGTTTTTAAAACTTATTTTTTAACGCGTTGCCAGATACGCATTTAACGGAATTTTTTGTATGCCAAAATTAACCCCAACGCATCCCCCATACGCATATGAAATGACATAAAACGTATAGCAGGCTCCAATGCTAACAAAGTTATCAACAACTTACAGTCTGAGTCTAGGTCTCTTACTAATTGTGTGGAAATAGATAACTGTTTTGCATTAAATTGGGTAAAAGAATCTGATGATAGTAATTTTTCGGAAACTTCATAATTGTAAATCCAGCTACATACATAGACCACGACTTCAGCCGGCAGAATTTTAATAAATTTGTAGAAAATATTGAGTGCTCAATTAACATTATCGAACTAGAGGATTTCAGATTCAATGCTAAAAAATCTGTATCATACATTAAAAAAAGTTTGCTAGCTTTATACAACAATGTAATTCTTTATAGCGTCTTTTCGCAAGCATGAAAAACTGACATTGTTATCCCAATCCCTACCCCAAACAAAGGCCAATTGACTATCTCTGGGCTCAGGCCAGTTTCCCTGCTATCATCAAAGTTTTTGACAAAAACATTACATAAGGCTGTTTTATTATCCTACGAAGTAGCATTTATGAAAAAAAGATTCAGACGATGGCCTACTCTACTTGCAACATTTATATCCAGTGCTATCTCTACAAAAAATCATATCAGCTTTTTGTCCACCGACTTTGAAAAAGCATTTGAACGAGTCGGCATCCAAGTTATTTTGGAATAGCTCAACAATTGAAAATGAAAGAAGTTGTATTCCATAATCAAGAGCTTTCTATGCAACCGCAGATTTAAAGTCAGTATTAGTGGCGATTATTTCGGATTATTTGCAGTAACGATTATGTGATTCACTACGTACACTCTAGCGATAGTCTTTTTTGACTAACAACTCTACAAAAAAAGCTAAAAACGCAAAAACGAATTGAAACAAAAAACAAATTAATTTTGAGTATAGAAGCATATTTTAGCAATTGTGCACAAGATATGTGTGTTGAATAAAATGTTTATTTATTAATATTATTTATGTCTATAAATTCTTTTATACATTACGGATACAAATGCCTCCAAAAAAAATAACAAAATCAACTTTACGTCAAATTTACAAATCCACACACCAAAATGTTTATCGTTTGCGTACGACAACCGCTGACATTACCTATATCGAATATCACAAATAAAAGTTACCGGACAGTGCGATTATCTTAAAAAAATTTATTAAATCGGGCTACAGGGATAACAAAAAAGTTTGAAACAAGCTTTTAAGATACCTTAAAAAAATAGACGACACGAGCTTAAAATCTGGTGTTACACTGTCGATTGAAAAATGTTAAACGAGTTAACCATTTACGTATCTTAGGTGCTGTTTATGACCAAGGTTTAACTTTTAAGAAACATTGTCTACAATTTAAAAACAAGTTAAATTCAAGATTAAACATAATAAAATATTTAACACCAAAAACTTTAGGATACATACACTTAGTCGGAAGTATATGATCTATGATTTTCAAAAAATTGTGTTTTTAACAAAAAGCCATTAAGTTTTTCGAACCTTTTTTGAAGATAATTAAATAAAATTAAAATATATAAAAGTGTACATACGATATTTTTGTAGAATTTTGTGACGCTTTGTAAATCTTTAATGACTTGTGTATCCGCCTTTGGCATCAAAGATTAGTTTAAGCCTTTTAGGTACGGAGGCAACTAGTTCTTGTTTTCCAATTCGACCTTTAAATTTGTTTTAAGTTGGGATATGGAGGATTTTTGTCTAATTTTGAGCCTTTACTTAAGTGGGTTCATAGATGTTCAATTAAATTTAAATCCGAGGGAACTTTAAGTTTAAATTTTCAACGCTCAGCATAAAATTATTCTTTGAAATACCTAAATAAACACGACTATCTACATATAATTCCATCAATAAATTTTATTTCTCCGACTCCTTTAGCATTCATACATTTCCTCACTATTACAGAATCACCACCATGTTTTATAGGACTGCAAATGTTTATTTGTTCTAAGGTAGTGCCGTGCTTTCTACAAACTAGGAATGCCAGATTCTAGAGAGATAAAAAGAGTAAATTCAAAAGAAACACAGTACTTATACAAAAAAATAATACATTTTGAAGTATTTTCAATTTCTGCAATATCATAATCCAGCAAAACATCACAATAGATTAATATTATATTGTGGACATCTGAACAAATACAGAGTATCCGCTGGGAAGGTATACTGCTTTGTTTGTTTATAATTTTTGATTATATGAAAGAGAATGAATCTTATATTGATAAATGTTTTATTTAATGTCGGCAATTATGTATGGAATACAATATCAGATAAATGCCCGCTTCTGTTAGCCTCACAATTGCGAGCCATTTTGAGCACATTTTTCATTACATTTTCACACATTTCACGCGGTATTTCATCATTTTAATTACGAATATTTTATTTGAGTTGCTCCAGCGTTTCTGGTTTGTTTGAACAAACCTTGCTTTTCAGATATCACTACAAAAAGAAGTCCGGAACAGTTAAATCAGGCGACCGTGAAGGCCAATCTACATCACCATTCCTTGAAAGAATTTGTTGTGGAAAGAGGTCTCGCAGTAATTCTATTGTAATTCTGGCTGTATGCGATGTGACACCGTCTTGTTGAAACTACATGTTAGTCAAGCCCAAGGCATGCAGTTGGGGCGTTAAAAAGTTTTTAATTATATTACGATATCGCTCCCCATTGACAGTTACCGTTACACCATTTTCAGTTGCAAAGAACCAAGGCCAAATGATTCCTCATGACCAAATTGCACACCAGACTGTCACTTTTAATGGACGCAAAGGTGACTGATGAATAATTTGAGGGTTTTCCATTGCTCAGAACTAACTATTTTGTTTATTCACATAATCATTCAAATGAAAATGTGCTTCGTCACTCACTATGATTTTTTCATGAAAATCGGGGTTGTCATGGGCGAGCTGTTTTAATGAATAAAATATGTTGGTTTACTGAATATTTTTCCATAATAAATTTGCCACGTCTCTAGTTCACGACTGCCAAATATGAACTGTAAAGACTAATGCTTACCAAAAAGGCCACAAAACAAAGTAGTATACCTTCCTGGCGGACGCCCTGTAGCTTCAAAATAATTTTACGTATATTAGACTAGTCCTTATATGATTCTTTTTTAATTTTTCAATGGAGAAGCTCTTAAGTTGTACTTTTTAGTAAAAAAAAGTATTCTGTGATCTTAACACGTGCCGCATTGAGGTTGAACTTTATTCGTCTGCATAACATATGCCTGCACCTAGAATTAACTTTTTTTACATCTATATTATAAGAAGTCTTCATTAAGAATATATTCGTTTATTTATATGTAAGGAACATTCATTGCTTTTTCCGTATGCTGCGAGTTAGACTGGTGCAGGGTTGAAAAATTTCGTACAATTTCGTACACCAATTACTCGTTTTGTACAATTTGTGAACGTTCTCAATTTATTTTGATGGAATTTCACTACTTGATTATTTAATTGATTTATTAAAACGAAAGAACAAAATAGGCTTCATGTGCATACAGTTTCCGGTCTTATTCAGACAAAAGATTTGTTAAGGTAATCAAATTCTTGTTGCTTTAGTTTTAAAAATAATTTGTTATTAAAAACAATTTGGTTTTATTAATATGTATGTAAGTATATGAGCAGGTGAGATGCAAAACTCGTTACAGAAATGTGGAAAAAAGCAAAAAAACATGCAGCGGCAGATTAAATGGACCACATTAGTGGAACACTTTAAGTTCTTAGATGTTACCGCGTTCTTAATTAAAACTCAGGAGTTGAAAAATTATTGCTTGTCATAAAACTCCAGAACAATTGCTAGAATCAATGGTTATCTCGATTATTAATTTTTTAACGAATGAGTTTTGCATCTCATCTATTCATATTTTTATCAACAGCCATTTTTTTACTTGAAAACTAATTGATAGTAAAGCCAAATTTTGGTTATAGAGGGTTTTTTAATGCCGATGGACGCTCGGGTTATCTTTTTGACATTTGTTATCATTATACTCTGACAAATCATGATTATATTGATGTACAAAATTTATTATTAAATTATCCGGTTTTACTTTGAAAATCTGTCATCAATTCCTGCAATTTATAGAGGACAAAATTATGTTCAGCACTGAGGCTCATTTTTGGCTTAACGGGCTTGTTAATAAACAAATTCGCTGCATATGGAGTGAAACCAGATTCCCGATTATTTCCGTGGTGGCTATATATCTGAAATATTTTTCAAATGGCGATGCCATGTGTTGGTTTTTCGAATGAAACATTTGATTTTTATGTTATTTTCTACAATCGTGCTTAAAAAAACCCTGTACTTCTTAATTACAAAAAAGCGATAATTATGTTTACCTTATTTAACATGTAGCTTTAAAATGTATTGTTTAAACTGCTTGAAATCTGTGTAATAAGTTTTGTTTATCGTTATGAATTGAGTTTTGTTTTTAATGAAATGTGTACTGAGTTTTTATCAAATACACTGATTTCTTTGATTTTAAATCTGGCATCTCTACGGTCATATTACGTTTTGAATGTAAGCTTTTTTATAATTTAACTAAACCAAGACACATTTAAGAAGGTGGTGTCGACAGTTAGGCTATCTGTTTTTTTTACTGAATGCATATTTCTTAATTGTCAATAGTTTTGTTTAGTTTACATCTAATCCTTTTTTTTATGACAATATAACAATATACAAATAGGCTCAGGTGTATTTTATTATAAATTTCAAACGGTTTTAATTTACACCTAATACTGCTTTTACACTATTTATCGAACGGTATCGCTTGGAATTTACTAGGATTATGTGTATTTTATTAAAAATATAATTTATATTAATAAATTTGAGAAGCATAATTCACAAAAAAAGCAATAAATAAATTTTGTTGTTGTTAAAAAGTTAGTTGTTGTACTTGCAAGATCACATTGTTCAATATGCCCTGAACTAAACTATGTACCTATGTAAATAAAAAACTTAATAAGCGAATATTACTTTGTGATTTTTTTTTAGCTTATTGTTGGAAACTTTGGATTAAGCTACGATCAAGCAAAAACTCAATTTGCGATATGGTCTATTCTTGCATCACCTTTATTAATGTCTGTTGATTTAAGAACAATACATCCAGAATTTAAAGAAATTTTGCAGAACAAAAAAATAATAGATGTTAATCAAGATTCTCTAGGCTTACAAGGGCAAAGAATATATAAACATAAGGGCATTGAAATATGGTCGAGACCTATCATGCCAATTTTCCTAAAATTTTATTCGTACGCTATAGCTTTTGTTAACAGGCGAACAGATGGAACACCTTCTGACGTAGCCGTTACTTTAAAGGAGTTGGGCTTAATATACCCTGTGGGATATCGTTTAGAGGTAAGTCAATACATACATATGTAGGTAACCACAGTAACCAAATAAGTATGGGAACTAAGCAAAAAATTATACATATTATTAGATTTTTTCCACTAATGTTATTTATAAAAATTTTAATATTCAGTTAGAACATTATTAAAAGCAGATACAAAATACATTGCCACACTATTCAGCAAAAACCAAAAAACTAGCATTACCATATGATAACCGTGTGTTTTTTTTTATGAAAAAGAACAAAAACGTTTTTATTGGAATTTTATTGGAAAAACATCAACTTAATTCAAAAATACACAAAAAAGGTATTCGTTGAACTGGTATAAGTCAAGGTTTATGGTAATTGGAAAACAGTGTACGTTGCATTTTATACATGCTGTTCGTCGATTAACATTGCGCTGTTCACCAGTACAACGTCTACGTTTAGACGTTGCCATTTTGGAAAACTGTAATTTTGAGTTGAATTGCGATAGTTTCGCTTATTCAAATTAGAATAAAATAAAACGTTGTCAAACCACAAATGTTCTGTATCAAATAACGGTTTTCTTTTGAAGTTTTATTATGTGTTTTTTAATTTATTAGTCTAAACGTAATGGCGTATTTTGCGTTACCATATGGTAACTGTGAGTTATTTCTATTTCACTCAAATCTGTAGTCATCTCAAATTTTCCTGAGAAAATAATGTTTCATTGTAAAACACCGAAGTTCATTTATTTCTGAAACGGCGTTTTGTCACTGTGTATATTTTTTAAAACTATATTCAAATATTTAAAATTCTATTTAAGGCTTAATATTATTTAAACATAAATTCCGATTAAAATTAACCTATTCTGTGTAGGTTCACTTACCTGTAATCAGTACTGCCAGATTTGACGATTTATCGTCATTTTCACGACTTTGATCACAAAAATAGCATACTGAAAATTTGTGCCCTTGTTTTAACGATTTTCTGGGATTAACAATTTGCAAGATCTTCTTTTAGCACTTCAAAAAAACTTCAAATTTAATGCATAAATTTTAAATATTAACAGCAGAGAGTAAAATAGATAGTTATAACATACATCAGCTATAATTTTTTTGTATTTTATGACTTTTTTTTTTAACTTACTAATAGTCACAAAGAATCAACTGTTATGTCACCATTTTAAACATTTTAAAGCAGTGTCGCTCAAAAAGAGAGCCACACTTAAAATGGGAGAACCACACTGAAAGAAAAATTAACTTTTTCGATTTATTCTTTCTTAAAATACTTCTTTTATTTTTCATTATAAATAAAAAATAATTTTATAAATAATATGTACATCTGCAAAACAAAAAATGTGATACAAAAGGGATTAAGAAAGCTAGATACTTTTCCGTGTGTTTATATGAAAGTGTAGAAAAATCCGAATCTAGATTTTTTAAATGAGTACTTACTGTCATATATTGAAATATTTTGCACTCACAAAGCCCGATTTACATATTTGATTAGCTGTTTAGTAAATTACTGTCAAATAAATGCTTTATTGATTTTCTATTCTATGTGAAAGGATATATTGCACTTATAAAGCTGTATGTTTTTTCGCAAAAAAAAAATGCAATTTTATTTCTCTTTTTGATAAAGATGTTAATACAAAAAAGAAATAGAGTGTAGAACTTTTAAATTACGAAAATATTTTAACAAAAAATTAGATTCATTCGAAGAACAGTAGGTGAAGTTAAATCATTTTTCTTGTGTTTGATAAAATCCATCAATTTATCAATATCAATTTCCTTTTGATAGTATATGATTTTTATACGGCTATCTGTTAGCTTGTTTCTGAATTTGTTTCTTATCTGCGATATTGATGAAAATACACACTCGCAGATATAAACATTTAAAAAAGATTTAATATTAAATAACATTAATATTAAACAACATCCTAACAATCGGATATTTTTTGGGGCAAACATTTTTCAAAAAGTTGACACCCATTTCCGTTGAAATAAATAAGTCTTGTCTCATCAGTGTCAATTCCTCTTCTATATTATGTTGTAGATTTTCTAACGAATACGTTAAAGGATTATTAAAGATATGTTTATAATACATTGCAAACTCAAAAAATCTTCAAATCTACCTCGAAAGTTTTTCAAAAGTAAATTTATTTCTTTTTTATTTTCTGAATTTTCTACATTTGGAAATTGTGTAAAAATTTTCCGATTTTTTGGAAATGTGGATAAATCTTGGCATTGAATTGATTTTTCAAATGAAAAGTTTTCTTGAAAACTCATTTATTGCAGGCATAAGTTCTGCCATATTTTTAACATTGCTTTTAATACAAGGTTTATTTATTAATGTGTTGGGTTATGTCAGCAAGGAAGGCTAAGTCGTGGAGAAAATTATGGCATTTTAAAACATTTAAAATATCTGCATATTTGCTACAATCCTGTGTTTTTGAAAAAGTTCTAACTCCGATCGAAGATTGAAAAACGTCTGTAAACATTATCACGTCACTATAGTCTGCATCTATTTATTTTAGAAACGCTATTAGCTTTCTGCGAAAAAGTGCGTTGTGGCCTCCTTTTAGGCATTTGAAGATTTCTCTTCTTAAGCAAATAATCCTTGACTAGTATCGGATATGTCTATACTTTCATCAAAACACATGGACAAGTACTTAGCATTTTTTATACGTAATGTCGTTTCCCGTTGCATAAATAGCCCTATATCATCCGTCCGGCGTGCTACTGTTTCACGAGATAAAGGCATTTCTATTTATAATATTCCCCATTTTTGTCCCTACCTCTCCAAATAAATGCATTACGGATAAGCATAGTTCTTTAAAAAAATTCCATCTTCAAAAGGGCGATATTTTTTTGCTAAAGGTAAACTAATAATATTTGCAGCTTTCATTTTTATTATCAGTGGAGCAATCTAAAGAACTACTCGCATGTCTACTTTGAACATAAAGATTTTTAAGTCGAAAATTTTCTTCAAGTTTTTTTTTTACTAATTGGTTTCTATCATTTCCAGAAACACAATGCAATCCATGATGTATTCTATCATAATGTCGCTTATGACAGGATGGAAACATATTTTTTATTACTTGATAACATATAAGGCATTCAGCTTCATTAAATGTATTGATAGAAAATAAAAAAAGTGTTTCCCACTCAACATCCCATATACCTATTAAATAATTTTTTTCAGAGTCCTGTAAAGAGACATATATTCAAACAAAGTATAAATAAACATTCATAAATTTATGTAGCTTATTATCAACTTCTCAGTGTAATAAGCAAAATTTTAATTCACTTCTAAATCACGTGAAATTAAAAAAAAAAAAACATAAAAACATATGATACAGTCCGTCTTCTTTGGCAATAAGCAAAACACTGTTTTAAAATTGTGGCGCATACCAAGGTTGTCAGATCTTTTTTAAGCTTTTTCACCAAATTCAAATTAAAAAATCGCCAAATCATCTTTATTTACATTTATGTTTTTTAAAATAAAAAATAAAAAATTTGAGAGTAAATACAAAATTATTTGTTCCGATTTGTTAAATTTCGCCAAAGTGAAAAAATGCGACATATAAATTTTAGCAAAAACAGAGAGTGTACAATGTTTACTACTATAATGTAGTCTATAGCTTACCGAAAGCTATAAAGATAAAAAAATAATTTTTATGGCTGAAATCGGTTAGCCGTACCTTCGTATACTTATAAGTTAATAATTTAGCTGAATACCATCCGATTTTGGATATAAGAAGAAGAGTAGTATACCTTTTCAATGACGTTCTATTTCATAGCCTTGTGTTAATTTTTTAAGCAAACACTTTTATTTTTCGTCTTTAAATAGCATTAGTAAACTGGAACCTAAAAATCTATTAGTTTCAGTTCCATAGAGGCAAATACAAATTACTCTTTGCGGAAAACACAACTGAAGTTCGCCTGCCATCTATAATCGTCACATTAAAATACACATCTTAAAATATCAAAACAATAATTTTAATTTTTCGTATTTTTTATCGAAAATAGCCAACAAAATCGCCAAAAAAAAAGTCGCCACGTCGCCAAACCGATAATTAGGTCGCCAAATAACTTTTTTTTGCCATTTGAAATAATATAAACAAAGCGTATGAATTTTTTTTATACAAGATTTTGTAGCATTGTTTATTTATTACAATTTCTTAAACTTTTGATAAGAAAATAAAACAAAATTGATTTTTAAGGAATAAAAAAAGCAATATCCAAAAATACAGTGTGATATATAATTTGAAAAACTACGTAATAAAGGTTAGCGGTGTAGTTGATTTTGGTACATTTCAAAAAAATTTTTGGTAAGAATTTTTTTCTTTTAGTAGCCTTTGTTGTAATATTCACGAAGAGAATAAAAAAACAGCCAAAAAACCGTAATCTGAACAATATGGATGCATTCAAAGCATGAAAGGGTTTAACAAGTGTATAATAAAACTAAAAGTTGCAAAATAAACTTTTTAGATAATGTAATAATGAAATGAAAATGCTTGGATATATAAAGAAAAATGGTAAGTTTTACAAATATATATGTTTATGCAAGTACTAAAAACAACAAAAACTCAAAAAGGCATGAAAATGCATCCCACAGTGAAAGTGAGCCACCAACAATATATACATACGTTTTATACAGGGTGTCTGATGAAAGGCGCTACAATAAGAAAATGTAAAAACTTTCTTTTTTGAGTTATTCGTTAAATTTTATTTCTCAGTTTTAGATCGTTATCTAAATTTAGTAGAATTGCAAAATGTTGCACTTCCGGAGACACTCAGGGGGAAGCAAAGCAAAGCAAATTTTAATTATCGTATATCTAAAAAATTGGGGTAGCGTGGTTAGAGCGTAACAACACTAACGACCCGGGTTCGAGCCCAAGCAGAGGACATGCCGAAGAGAAATTTAATTGTGGCATCGAATGTTTAATAGAGAGATTTCAACTTCCCTCCAGACAACTCCATCTAAAAAATAAAAAAGGCTACCTAGCCTTCCATAATACCTCTGGCAATGATGACAAACATCATACAAATAATCAGGAAAACATGCCACCTGCTGGGACAATTACCACCAATTACGCAAAATCATGTGTAGGAAGCGACAGTTTGTGGAAAGCCAATATGCTCCCTCAGGAGTGACGGAGAAAAGAAAAAACTATTGTAGCAATAGTCTTCAAATTTTGTTGCAATCACTTTTCTATGGAATTAATTTCCTGGAATAAATTTTGGTCAGATATAATGACGGGGGGAGGTACCCCCGTATAAAGCAAATATTAATTTTCAAATACTATAACACTGATTACGATAAAACTTTATCACAACCCTCTAAAAAAAACTAAGAGCAAAAATCTGCGCGGGATAGGATTAGGGGGAAACTTAACCACATAGAAAGCAAACATTAATTGTAGAATATCTATATGTAGTAGTGTAGAAAATTTTATAGCGAGAGCGCTAAAGTTTTGTCCCAATCACTTTCTCATGAAACTGAATTAGCGGATAGGGTCAAAGCAAGTGGTGCTCTCTATACCAAGCAAATATTAATTCTGGAATATCTGAAAACCTAAGATAGGGGTAGCAAGGCAAGGCGGGTTTTGCCAATACTATATAAAAATTAATGTGTGTTTGTTTGAAGAAAGTATACAGATAAAACGCAGATACCACAGTCTTTCTGGAACGAACTATAGGCTATCTCAAATATGTGAATTTGGACCGAAAGGGTACAAAATGGAGAAAAAGGTTAACAAATTTAGATATGTAATTAAGATGGGGCAGCGAAACACGCCGGGTTTTATTTTGTATTTAATAAAATAAGACTATTTATCAAATGGAATAAAAATTAACTATTACATTAATTATAAAAAATTCATTAGCCACCCTGTACTTTAATATTTTATAGGGTCACCACCACAAATTTGAATCGTTTTACTTATTCGAACTTATTCAATGATAATTCGATACAATCAGTGAACAACAAAGGTTTTTAGGAAGCTAGTGCTTTCAACAAAGTAATAACCCACACGATACAACAAGCATTGTAGAAGAGAACAACGTTTTCAAACAGCTTTATTCCTCTTCTTAGTTCTAATATAATTCCAAGACTTAAATATTATTAAAAATTAATTTTAATAATTAAATGATAATAAAAATTATCTGAGGCACAGATATTTCCTCCTATACCTAAAATTTATAACATACATATGTTCTATGAATTATTTGATTCCATGATTTACTGTAACCCGAAAAGGAAACAAAATTTTGAAAATTTAAAAGGTCGTTATATTAATTTGCTCGCAGCGAAAATTCTTATAACGCTTGAAACGAAAAAACGCCTAAGGGCCTGGCTTCAATGTCAATGATTGTTTCCGGACTTCTATTTTTTGTTCGAAAATTTGCATCTGGAGTAGAATTTTTGTAATTCTAGCTGACCGCTGTCCTATTTTATAGAAATTGACATATTTTCGAGTTGAATCCCTATTTTTAGACTTTTCTAGAACTGCGTTTTTTAAATCAATAGATAATGGCTTCATTTAACATTTTACTTTTAATTTCCACTTTAGTATGCACACAATCTTTAAGTTTTACAAATTAATAATATTAAATGTAAAAACTTTTCTACTAAAACACCGTTAATTCGGTATTTTTTGACTTGTGCGAAAGTGAGCCTGTCGACTCTTCAACTTATCTTTTGTAAATCATCTTTATTACATTCTCAACTTATCTATATATGACATTTTATCTTATAATTATGGTTGTATAAAATAGTAGTATATAATAGTATAGTACGTAATATATAATATAATAATATAGTACGTAAGAGCATAGAATAGTAGTAGGTGGTGGTGTTACCACTACACCTCCCTTTTTATAGAAAAAAGAATTAAGTTTATATTGTCAAATAGAAATACTAAAATAATATAAGATATGTACATGTAGAAAATTATACTAATTTTAATACTAACATATGTTTATTAAAACTTAATATTATTTTATAATATACCAAGTAATATTTAATATTATTTTATAATATATTAATTAATATTTACACAATTTAGGCTGTATAGGTAATGGCCATTTACCCATACGCCTCCCCTTTTATAAAAAAAAAAAAATTAAAAAAAACAGTTAAATCAAACAAGGTGAACAATCTTGTGTGATTAAACGATTTTTTATTTTTATTTTAATTTATACATTTTTTTTTCTTTTTTTTAAATTCAAGGAACTTTTTTTTCTAAAATAAATTTTTAAATATATTGTAAGTAAATTAGTTTAATATTGTTTGAGGTTAATTGTATGTGTATATATGTATGTAATCACATAGTAGTGTGTGTTTTATATTATTTCGTGGAAAGAGAAAAAGAAAACAAACCAACTACTGATAAAAATCTTTATACTATGGTCTGATTATTCTATTCTTATGAACAGTTTTTACTTTGTCAGCCAACTTGTCGTATATTGTCACATAAGGGTCTTCGATTCTTTCTATAATATATGGACATTCATAAATGTTGCCATGTTTATCATAAGGTTACCTGTTTTTTCAGTTCAATAGACTGAGAAAAGCGATAAGAACATCATTTTAGAAGAGATGGTACCTCAATGGAAGAGAATTAGGAGTATATTGGATAATTGTGGGGTTTGGGGTGTGGCTTGGGTACATTGACTAATATACCATATATACATACATCCATGAAAAAATGTTAAAAATTAAATATAAGATTTTTATGCATTTATGGATAGATTGTGTGCTAAAAATGACTATGAACACCTAACATTATGGTTCCTACGGCATTTTTAGTGGAAAAAATGGACAAAAGGCAATGACTTCGAACCCATACGTATTTGATCAGTTTCTACAGTGACAAAGCTGACTGAGAACCTCTGACAATGTGTTTTTTCAGTTCAATAGACTGAGAAAAGCGATAAGAACATCATTTTAGAAGAGATGGTACCTCAATGGAAGAGAATTAGGAGTATATTGGATAATTGTGGGGTTTGGGGTGTGGCTTGGGTACATTGACGAATATACCATATATACATACATCCATGAAAAAATGTTAAAAATTAAATATAAGATTTTTATGCATTTATGGATAGATTGTGTGCTAAAAATGACTATGAACACCTAACATTATGGTTCTTATGGCATTTTTAGTGGAAAAAATGGACAAAAGGCATCAGTTGATCAGTTGATCAGTATCATTTACTTGCACAACTAATTGTCTCGCACGTTTATCATAATAATTCTTATTTCTTTGTTCGTGTTTCTCAATTAACCGTCTAGCAATTATATATGTCCTACTCAATCTATATTTAACTTCCCTACTGTAATTTTCAACATTATAAATAGGATCTAATTTTTCATTCCACTGATGTGGCATCGTTGCCCTTCTTCCGAAAACTAATTCAAAGGGGGTTAATTTGTTATCAAAAACTGTATTTGAGGATGTGTTATGATAAAAAGCAAAGTATTTCAAATACGTTCCCAGTCAGACATATTTTCTTTAATATATGCTCGTATATATTCATTGATTTTATATCGATTTCCAATAATTTACTTAATTCTGTCAAAATCTCATTCTTAAACTCTGTTCCTGCGTCAGATTTTATCGTATTCATCTTTCCATAAATTAATATAAATTGTTCAAAAATGGCAACTGTTTGAGCCGACTTATCAAGTATGGCTATGGCAATTAAATATTTTGATAAATCACACATTAGAGTTAGGGCATATCTATTTCCGTAGTTAGACTGAGGTAATGGTCCAATTGTATCTAATATTATGGTACCAAATGCCCTCGTAGCTGTTGGAATAAGTACAAGTTTTCCAAATTGTACGGTTTGACTTTATTAAGGTTATATTTCTCGCAATTTCTCACAAATTTTGCTATGTCTTTCGTCATTCTATTCCAATATTATTTCGTTCTAATTTTTGGCGTATAATTTTTTTTTGTCCACAGTATCCGCCTAAAAGTGGGTCGGTACGATATATTCGCATAAGTTTATGTTTCTCCTCTTCGTCGGTTACAGTATCCACTGGTTCAGTGAGAATTATTTCCAATGTGTTTAGCGTTCTATTTCCATGGTCTTTTAAATCCTGTATTGAAAAAATTTAAAAAAATAAATCGTTTTTGGGCCACTCTGAGCTGTGAATGTTGAGTTCGTTGGTCTCTTCTTGCAACCTCGAAAGCATATAATCTAGACTATGTGTTTCGTTAACTAAGTTAAATTCACTTGATAGCAGTTTTTTTCGTTTCCTGAATATATTTAATCTTAATTTAATATTATTTTCATCGAAATTGACTATATCTGTCTTTATTCTCGCCAAATTCTTATTGTAATCATGAAAAAACTTGTCATAAATTTTTAAATCTGAGCCATTACCAATTGTCGAGTATTCGTCTATCTCGTTTTCCTTATTCTGTACTTTCCTTGCCATTGCACGTGTCGTTACTGCTAAAACCTGTTAGCCATTACTCTCCAATTCTCTGATTGAAATTCTACTTAATGCATCTGCACCTACATTAGCTTTTCCCTTTATATATTCCACTATAAGATTGTACTCGGATAAGTCTAATCGTAAACGGGTAAGTTTTGACGAATGATCTTTTATGTTAAAAAGGTAAACCAAGGGTCTGAACGTACCGTAAAGTTGGTACACGTAAAGGCGAAAATGGGTTAATGCGAAGTGAATCGCCAATAATTCGAGCTCAATTATTGTTTTTTTCTGTTCCGCCTTCGTAAATAATCCGGAAGCAAAAGATATTGGCAAATCGTTGTCATCAAAATCCTGACTCAATATCGCTCTGCACCCCTGTTTTGACGCGTCCACAGTATTAAAAATGTCCTATTAAAATAGGGGTACTGTAAAACTTTAGGTGATATTAAAGCCATCTTAAGCTTGTCAAAAGAATGTTGGTCGTCTTCGTTCTAACAAAAATTAGCTTTTTTCTGGTCATATAGTTCAAAGGTGCTGCCAGAGTTGCGATTGGTATAAAACGCCTATAATAATTCGCAAACGCCACAAAACGTCTAATGGTGTCTTTATCAGATGGAATAGTGTAATTTTTAATAACGTTTATTTTAAAATCATCGACGTACACATATATCCCAGAAGAACTACTTCAGATCTAAAGAATTTACATTTGTACGGATTTACCTTCAAATTATATTTACGTAAAATATCAAAAACGTCCTTCAAATTGTCCAAATGGTGCTGTTTGCTGCAATCAACTATGATTATGTCGTCAACATATAAAAAGTTTTTATTAGGCGATAGGCCAGAAAACGCGATGGACATCACCCTAGAGAAAGAATTAGGTGTAATATTTAGTCCAAAGGGTTACACTTTCCAACGGAACGATCTTTTGTCAGTGCTAAATGCAGTTACGTCACGTGATTCTTGGTGCAACGGAATCCGTTGGAATTCCATTTTGATTTTATCGTTGCGTAGGTATTGAAAACTATCTGTTGTATTAACTATACGTAAAACAAGGTACACGAATCAATAATACCTTTGCCTATAAAAACACCTTTAGAAATTTCCTGAGCATCGACATACATTGGTTCTCCTATGTTAAATAAATTAAGAATTCCAAAGACCTCACACGTTCTTGGCACTATGCAAGTAAAATTCCGTATTCCATGCAAAATTGGTATTTCAATCAATTTATTTCGTATCAAAACCGTTAAAAACATATTTTCATAATTTATTCCGCATCTATTATCCTTCAAGAAATCCTTTCCCAGAATTCCATCCCACGGAATATTAAAATCGTCTGCAACAACATGAAAAACGTGGATATGGTGTTCGATGTTATACTAGTGACGCTCACAATTTCGTTTTCATTAAGAATGACATTTGAATTTAAACTAGAAAATTTCACAAGTGAAATATCCGCCTGGGTATCAACGAGAAATGTGCATGATTTATTTGCATCTACGCAGTTAAATTTAACAAAATCTGCATAATTGAAGTTTAAACTATATACTGATATTTCAGGGAATTTTCCTTTTATTGTTCTTTTTCTTCCCTCAGCAGTGATTGCAGAGGTGTATCCACGTTTAAAGATCTTACCGCTGGTCTTTGATTTCTGCCGTACCGAGAAAAGTTGTTCCTAAAATTTCTGCGCGAATTTTCATTCCCACGAAAATTATTGTGTAAATTTCCATTATTCGCGAAATTATTGATAGCCGAAGAATAATTACCATTTATACATAGTTGTTTTGATACCGCGGAGATTGGTTCCCTCTATAAACATTTTTCCAGTGTTTGCCTTGAGTCCGAATTGCTAACTCTTGATGCTTCTTCATTTCATTTGTTTGTTCTACATCAAGTTTCGGAACAACTTTCTTTGGATCTTAGAATACTGACGAAGTTAAAATTGACTTAACTAAATTGGATGATAAAAAGTTTGCTTGGTGCCGTAAATACCTAGTCAACTTTTTTAAATTCTTTACAACACTTCACATTGCAATTTCGGAATAACGGTAGCAACCACATATCCAACAAAATATCTTATTGAGGCCAATTCGACGTTTATAATGACGTTTATCAAAAACGTCTTCCCAAAAATAATTCGCATATACAAATGGTTACAAAGTTTTACATACGTTTAGTTAATTTCAGTTTTCTTTATAATATGAACATATAAAAAAGCGTTTGGAGTATGCCAAAAAAAACCACAATGTACACACAAATGATCCAATATTTTGAGAACATATAAAAGGGTGTGAAGTTAGCTTCGTAAGTTAAATTCTTTTTTTAACATTTTTTTAATTTTAACAGTCTCTGTTATTTAACATGAAAAAGTGCGAAATTAGCTTCGTAAGTTATATTCTTTTTTCAATAAAAGTAGAAATAAAAGAATTTAACATTGCAAAAAAGAATATAACTTTACGAAGCTAAATTTTTTTAGGTGTTATATTTTAATTTGAAAGATAATTAAAAAACACAAAAATCTAAAAAAATAATGTGAATGAAGAATTTCTAAAATATATACCAAAGAATATGTAAAATATTTACTGTTATTGTATAAATTGTAGTTTTTTTACAATAGTATAAAATAAATTTTGAAAAATCGGATAATAGATAAAACTCTGGGGGAATCGGACCTATTTGGGTAGAAAGGTATTCCATCAAGGAATTCACGAGTTTTTACCCCATGAACCAAAAGTCCTTGTGGACCGAGATATACCTTCATAAAAAAGGCCATATTTGGCAACAGGCACATAAGATATTAGAAAAAGCAAGTAAAAGATAAAATTCTGGGGGAATCGGACCTATTTGGGTGGAAAGGTATTCAATCAAGGAATTCACGAGTTTTTCCCCATGACCCAAAAGTCCTTGTGGACCGAGATATACCCCGTTGAAGAAGGCCATATTTGGCCATAGACACACTAACTATTCGAAAAATCGGGTAAAAGAGGACAGCGAAACGGTTGAGAACATAGATCAGGAAGACAGCTTAAGAATATCATGGAACCCTCCGAATCTGAATGAGATAAAAGAAGCGATTGGTAAATTGAAAAATAATAAGGCGGCATTCGAAGATGGACTACCAGCGGAAATTCTACGGGTTGACATCCAAACCACTGCTGAACTTCTTCTGTCTCACATCACATCAGTATGGGAGGAGGAGAGGCTGCCTTCTACGTGGAAGAAGGGCATCATTGTAAAGATACCAAAAAATGGCGACTTGAAAGACTGTAATAATTTGAGAGGATTTACTACACTCTACACCATATATAAGATACTTGCAGTCATAATACAGGGTAAGCTTCAGAGCAGAATAGACAACATACTGCGAGACGAACAAGCTAGCTTCAGACCGAATAGAAGCCGCGTAGATCAGGCCAACACTTTACGAATAATCATTGAACAGCCCATAGAATGGCGTACCTCCCTGTATCTACTGTTCGTCGATTTCAAGAACGCGTTTGATATCATCAGGCGAACGGCTATATGGAAAGCACTAAGAACCAAAGGAGTACCCCAGAGATAATTCGAATGATCAGAGCGATGTATGAGGATGCAGAACTTTCAGTTCTTCACAACGGGAACATCAGCCAACCATTCCACACCAATGCTGGAGTTAAACAATGATGCTATCACCTCAGCTATTCAAAATCCTGCTGGATGATATGATGAGCAAAGTCTGTTCGAAAAGAAGAGGGATCACATGGAGTCTCTCATACCAACTCGAAGACTTGGACTATGCAGATGACATTTGTCCACTCCCACATAAGATTTTCAATATGCAGTCGAAACTGGAGGACCTAGAAAAATTGACTCGTAGTTTTGGACTTGAGAAACCAAGGTCATGAGAGTAAACATTACGAGCACAGAAAACATCATGCTACAGGGTCAGCCAGTCGAGTATGTAGATAGTTTCTGCTATCTAGGAAGTACGATGACTACAAATGGTGGTGCAGAAACAGACGTATAAAACAGGCTCAATAAAGCTACAGCGGTATTTGGACGACTACAGTCAGTATGGTAAAGCTCACATATATCCAGACGGACTAAGCTCAGAATAAAGGTTCCGCCAAATATTTTTTTTTTAAATGCTATAAAAAAAACTACTGAATATTTTCTCAAATTTCTTTTTTTATTTGAAAGTACAATCCTTCCGACTAATATTGGAAAATAATTTCGTTCAAATGGCTTTCTCGGCTAGCCATGCAGTAGCCTACATGATCATTCCAATTTTTAAGCACATTATCGATTGTGTGCAGCTGTATTTCACTAATGGCTTCACGAATATTGTCCTTTAAAGCGTCAATTGTCTCAGGCGTCTGTTGGCGTAACACTTGTCCTTGACGGCACCCCACAAATAATAGTCCAAAGCTGTCAAATCGCAGCTCCGAGGTGCGATCTTCAAAAACAGGGCGCAAAACATCGAGTGTAGCTTCGGCTGTGTGGCACGTAGCGCCGTCCTGTTCAAACCAAATGTTGCTAATATCCTCCTCTTCAATTTTTGTGAACAAAAATTCGTTCAACATGGCCCGATAGCAATCGCCATTGACTCTTAGGGCCACTCCTTGCTTATTTTCGAAGAAAAATGGCCCAATTATGCCTCTAGACCAAAATCCGCACCAAACAGTGACTCGTCTTGGGTATATCGGCTTTCAATGTATGCGTGCGGATTTTCTGTGCCCCAAATGCGGCAATTTTGCTTGTTTACATACCCGCCAAGATCAAAATGAGCTTCATCTGAAAATATGATTTTTTTTTGGCAAAATTGGCATCTTCTGTAAGTCGATCGCAGGCCCAGATTCCCAGCGTTGTTCAAGCGTATACACAACCATATTCGTTCAGCGGAAGGATAAAACTAATTATCTGTCAAATCAGACATGAGCTAAGTTCTACCATTCACGAAATAAGCACTAGTAGAAAAAAACGTTAGATGGCGGACCCTATATTAAGCTCTTATGTTAAATCAGTACTGCTGTATGGCAGTGAAACCTGGCTTATATCAAATAACAACAGACAGAAACTCCAGGTATTCATTAACAAGTGCCTCAGAATCAAATGCAGAATATTGTGGCCTAACACCATAAGTAACACATAACTGTAGAGCATGACTAATGAGGAACCCATACTGAAACAGATAAGGAAAAGAAAGTGGGGATGGATCGGTCACACCATCCCAAAAAGTCCAGAGAGTATCATCAGAATGTCACTCGAGTAGAATCCTTAAGGCTCAAGAAATCGTGTTCGGCCAAAAAACACCTAGAGACGCACAATTATCCAAGGAGGAGGCAAAGTCAATAGCAGTAAACTGTGTTAGATGGAGATGCTTTGTGAAAGCCATGTGGTCCCAAGAAGGGTAACGGAAGAAAAAAAAAATGGGATATTCTGAAGCGTAACCTCGGAAAACGTCATATCACGTCAGTTTCAGATCTAAAGTGGGTTTTAATGAAGGAGAGAAAAAAAATTACCCCGAAGCAACAACAAAAAATGACCTAATCCATGCCGTCCCGATTAGCAGATGTTATAAAAGCTAAATGAGGTCGCGCATATTATTTTTTATTATCATTATTAAGATCATATGTAAACTTTCGTAAATTTACCAAAAAACTAAAACTGACATTTTTTATGTTATTTTATACTTATTTATAAATTGTAAATATTTTTAAGTTTACTTTTTTCTAATTAAATGAGTATGAACAAATCAAAAATAGTAGAGCATTTTTTATTAATCTTTTATATAAAATGTCAAATATTTTTGGAGGTAATAATAACAACCCTTCTGTAGCCAAACTAAATAATTGTTTAGTCGAGCTGTAAATGGAACCAAGATGAAACAATGAGGGATTATGAGTGAATGATAAATGTATTTATGCAGATTATTTTTTGGAAGACGTTTTTGATAACTCTTCTAAGCGTCGAATTGGCCTCAATAAGATAATTTGTGGGATACGTCGTTGTTAAAGTTATTCCGAAATTACAATGTGAAAGGTGTTGTAAAGAATTCAAAAAAGTTGATGAAGTACTTACAGCACCAAGCGAACTTTTTATATTCTTTAAGAATAACCAGAGATTAGAGAATTTTGGAAATATATTTTATATTCCACAAAATTTTAAAGGATGAGTTACAAAGAGTTGGTACAAAATATTTTATTATTGAGTCGTGTAAACGGTCGACTCCAGAATGGTTTGTCTTCGCTACAGGATAAAGATATTAGGCTTTCATTTAAAAGTACTTTTTAGAAAGCATTGCGTTTGGTCTGTGGAAAAAGGAATTCTAAACAAAGGAAAGTAAAACTTTAACTAACTTTTTGAAACTAGTGGTGGTTGATACTTATATTATTTTAAATGGAGAAAATTGACTTTTTTAGCATTGTCATGTCCTAGACAGTGGTCAATTGTCTAACAAGTCAGCTTAAAGTTACCTTATACTTATATAGTTAGCTGTGAACTAATCATATTTAAATTTAATTTAAGTTGACTATATATAGCAGTGAGCGTAATAGCCTGTAATCCCAAGTCACGATAAAATGCTAATAAATATACATTATATATATTTTTATATTAATTCTTATATCATTCCACTAAGGATTCTTTTTTAGACTCATTGAAAGGGACCTGCAGTTTAACGTCGGCTCCGAACGGCAAACGCATTAGAGAAATTTTCAATAGTAGTAATACTCATAACCAGTTACTACCTAATATTATGAGGTGATATCGCTGTTGAAAACTTGTTCTTTCTTCGGATGGTCTGGCCTGGTATTAAACCGAGGAACTTCTGGTTGTTAAGCGGGTATCTTACCTCCCTACCATATAACACAAATATACATTATAAGGCAGCGAAATAGTTATAATTATTAAATGTATCTTTATTTTCGAAAATTAAAAATCAAATAACAAAATAAGAAACAATGACACAGAGTAGAAATGATGAACAGAAACTAATTTTAAAATTATAGAATAATATGAATATTAAATTTTAAACGAAATTTTAGATCTTCTTAATTTCTACATTATAAAATTAAAATGAAAAAATTTTATTCAAAAACAAATTTAAAATAAACAAATTTCAAATTCTTAAAATGAATAGATTGTAATACTTCAACAAAAAAATCAAATCAATTTAGATTAATATAAAATTTCCGATTTCAGTTTATTTTTGTATTACATTGCAGCTAGCTTATATTTAGTTAGTTAACAAAAATTAACTAGAAGTGCATTTTATTTGTAGCGGGCTACCGAATTGCTTATAGGGTTATTAAGTGTACATGTACAAAAACAAAATTTTAAGTTTTAATTTTTTACAAAAATTAAATTGCATGTATACTTGACAAAATTTTCACTTAAGTATTTTTTGTTTCATATTGTTCTAATTCATTTAGCTTATAATTTTTTTTTTTTAAATTGAAATAAAAAAATAAATAAATGCACATATTTTTTAAATTTATGAAAGAAATAAAGGGTCCACCAAATAATATTATTATTTTTTAAGTGCTATAAAAAGAACTACTGAATATTTTCTCAAATTTATTTTTTTATTCAATCAATTCAATTTATACAATCCTTCCGGTTAATAATAGAAAATAATTTCATTCAAATGGCTGTCTCGGCTGGCCATGCAGTAGCCTACATGATCGGTCCAATTTTTAAGCACATTATCGATTGTATGTAGCTTTATTTCACCAATGGCTTCACGAATATTGTTCTTTAACAGCACTGAAAAACAATTATATGTATTTACTTGTAATAATATTATATATGTACGTATATACATATATTCGATGTACATATATTAATTTTTTCGTTTGCACAACAATAAGATAAATATGCTTTTCCCTACATTAATTTGCACAGTCTTATTGGTTTACTGTATTTTTTATTCATACAAATTTTCGAAATTATTTAAAATAAATATAAGAAAAGGTGCCCTCCAGAAAAAAAACACATATGTGTAAATATATAGTGAGCATGAAAGAAATCTTTTTTATTTATTTATTTATTTATTTATTTTTTTTTGTTAGCGTAGTTATAAGGAGAGCAAACAATTAATGTTACACGATAATAAAAATTAAGTGAGCAAACATCTAAGGCAGGTTTTAATATTAAAACACTCATAGAACAATTTTGCATACATATATGAGATCACATTTATTACTTCTCTAAAATAAACAAAAGCTGCAGGAACAACTATACGTGTTTACAAATAACCAAATCTACAACAACAAACATTAGCAGGGGTAAAGTAAATAAAAGTAACACGGCAACAACAATAATTAAGCAGCAAAGAAAACAAGTAACAGACAATAAACAAGCAACAACAAATACTAAGAGCTGAAAGAGGTAGATATTCACATACGCATGGCTACAAAAGAACTAAAAAGAAATTCAAAAAAATAAATGGAGTCTACCTGAAATGTCGAGAGGTTCGAGAGCTTTTGATGTGTTGTTTACTCAGCCATATAGAAAGCACACCGATGTGAATAGCAATCAGTTTATGTGTCGTAAACTCAGCGAGTGCAGTTTTAAGTAAAGTTAACTCAGCGAGTGCAGTTTTAAGTAAAGTTAACTCAGCGAATGTGTTATAGGTGTGAAGAGAGTTTATAAGGGTAAACTCGTGAAGTTAAGTGTGGATAACTTCTGGTTGAAAAGGTTGTGATCGAACCTAAGTGATAACTACGATAGGGTTGGAAGATCTTTAGGAAAAAAGATTTGTCGAGTAATTGTTGTTGTTTACAAGGTTGTGAACAGACAGAATAATTAAGAATAAAAATTGTTATTGCCTGTAAAAAGATTACAAGCAGTGGTGTACATAACTGTGTTGAATAAAGGATTTTTAATTAAAACCAAACACAAAATTTATTTTATTTTAATTACAATCTACGACCTCTTGAAAGTACGTTTTTAAAAAGATAAAAACGTAACAATATTTTTGATGATTTTTTTACAAAAATATGATTTAATGATTTTTTAAAATAAAAAATGATGATCTTTTAGTTTGAACAAATTATCATTTCTATGAAAAAGAAAAAAAAATATATAAATAAAAATAGCGGTTAATTTTTAAAACTAAAGATGTTGTGTCAATCAACTTGTTGCAAATTGTTTTTGTTTACTATGTACTCTGTGTCAAATCTACAAAAATTTACAAAAATGTATCATTGCTTCTGGGCATTAGGAAATAAGCATTTTTGAAGATGTATAAAAATATATGAAAACTGTGGCCTAATATTCTCAAAAGTCAATTTATTATTTTTATTATTAATAAAACCAAATATTAAAATTAATAAACCAAATTTTTAACACAGAAAATTTGCAAAAGTGAATGAAATATTTGTTTGGTGCGATAAGTCAATTCATGCCATTTTCTTTTTAAAGGTTATTGAATGTAAATTTTGCCCGAGGCTATATACTTTTTCCAACATTTCTGCCAATATCTCACCAATGGCGGCTGTAATATTGTCTTATAGCGCTGAAATTTTGGCTGGCGTATCTGTCCATCAGAGTCTAGTCTAGTTATGTCAACTTGCATGATTTTGGCGGCCAATAGACTGCTCCAAAAAGTGGGATAAATTTCTCATCAAACTCATCCTTCGATAGGTTAATGATGTCGGGTGCGTGTGGCATGAGGCACCATCTTGTTTAAACCACATGTAAAACTAATCCAATTCTTTTATTTTGGGAAAAAGGCCGGTAATCATCGCACTGTACCTTGTTCAATTGACTCTAATGCTTGAAATTTTATCGTTCTTGAAGAAGTACGGTCCAATGATGCCGCGAGTCAACAAACTGGATTAAACAGTGCGTTTTTCGAAGCTTATAGACATTCTTGAACTGCCTCTGGCTATTCTTCACACCAAATTAAGCAATTTTGTTTGTTGACGTACCGAAAATATAAACTTAGCCGCTGAAGATAATTTTTCGACACTAAACACATTTCTCACACAGCACAAATTTTGATTATAAAATTCAAAAATTTGCAAACGTTGTTCTTTTGTTTGGTCTATAATTTAACCATGAATCGACTTACAAACGAACAACACTTGCATATGATTGAATTTTGTTACCAAAGTTCATTATTATTTTTATCTGAAAATTGTGTTTAGCGACAAAGCTCATTTCTGGTCGAATGGATACATGAACAAGCAAAATTGCCGTATGCGGTGCGAAGAGCATCCAGAAACATTGCAAGAACTGTCAAGCCCATTTTAAAATACAGCAGTTTTTTCTTAAAAAAAAAAAAAATTAATTGTTATAACTTTTATGTTTTTGTAATAAGATGTTCGAAAAAAAATTATGATTTGAGAAAAATCAAAAATATATGTAATCCAATCTGCATGACCCGTTATTTTTTACTTTATTAGAGATAAAGCATCTACATAACAATTGCAATTACAATTTTGGTTGATGCTATCCATTAGTCTATAGAGCTGCAAAACTATCGATAGTCGGCCCACTTGGATAGTTTTTTTTTGCAAACTATCGATACTATCGGATTCTTTTAAGTGCTACTTGTGGCAAAAATATTAGAATTTAAGCGAAAGAGAAAGAATAATAAGCATACAGTGTTGAAAAAAATAGGGACACTATATTTTTTCCAGTATGTCATACAACTTGATGTATTAAAATTTTCTGATGGAAGAGTAATCTTTAGATACGTCTTTATCATTATTATTATATTTTCTTAACTAACTGTGAAAAGTATTTTCTTCTTCACATGTTTGTTTACAATTTTATTTAGTGTTCTTATAACTATATTTATAAATACTTTTTGATCCTTTGTTCGTGTTATTTCATGTTTTACACAATGTCCTTTGTTACATATATTTTATGCTTTTATTACTGTTTACAAATAATTATCTTACCTTACCTAAATCTATAAAGAACACATGTTCTTTTGTTTCATAATCATATAGGAAAACATATTATTATCATTATCCATTCATTATCCTAAACAAGCATAGTTTATACCAAAGAAGACTATACGTATGATAGAGCATCGTTAACTTGCGTGGTGTTTTTGTTACAAAGGAGAGTGACGTAGACGGCGACGAAGAGGATAATGCGCTAGACGATTTTTATCAGCTTGATATTGCTGCTAATCATGAGTCAGGCGCAAATGGCATAGAAAACAGTTATAAAAAAATTATAACTACAACAGTGTATCAATCAATGACAACAGCAACAAAAATGTATTGGATAACGGAAAAAAAAATTAGATTGAATACAGTAAAAATAACAACGATGTTACCAATAAAACAAAAGAAATAGAGATCGAGTAAAATCTAACGCGATTGAAAAATTTAAGAGAAGTAGTAAAAGGGAGTTTAATAAATTGCAAAAGCGAATGTTTGAGAAATGTTAGAGAACTAAGAAACAATAAAGAAACTATAGTTGTACTCAGCGTTACCAGAAAGAAAATCAAATTTTGAAAACAAAAATCATCGTTCATTCAAACCTTTTTTTCCAAATAATAAAAGTAATATTAATTAATTTTGTTACAAGAAAAAACAGATATTTTATTAATAAACTAAGCATGAACTAAAATTAAAAACATGTATATTTTATAGTTAAAATTCTGAAAGTGCTTCATATCGAAAAATTATCTTTAGCGACGAAGCACATTTTTAGTTCAGTTGGTACGTCAACAAGCCAGCTAGGGCCGGCGGCATCATTGTACCGTACTTCTTTAGGAACGATGAAAATCCCAACGATACAGTAAATGGAACAAGGTACCGTGTTATTATTACCGGCTTTTTTCCAAAATGAAAGAATTGGACTTGGTTGACAAGATGGTGGGTCATGCCACATGTACGCGAGACCATGAACCTGTTGTGGAGCGAGTTTGGTGAGCAATTTATCCCGCATTTTGGAGCAGTTCATTGGCAGCCAAGATCATGCAATATGACCTAACTAGACTAGACTAGTATATAAACAAGTCAACCACAATTCCAGTCTTATTACAGCTGCTATTGGTGAGGCACCGACTGATATTCTGGAAAAAGTATGTCAGGTGAATTCAGTGGCAGCTGGATGGTATTTGTTGCATTTTTCGTCAAAAAATTTCGAATAATGATGGCACTGTGCGACGGTGAGTTATCATGGTGCAAAATCTACGAGTTTTCTGTTCACAACTCTGGTCTCTTTCGGCGAATTGATTCACGCAATCATCTCAAGACCAAAATAATACTCTTTGTTTATTGTTTGGCGGGTTGTCAAAAATTCATGATGTATTACACCGTTGTAATCCATGAAAACCGTGAGCATTGCCTCCTTTTTTGACTGAAAACTACGTGGTTTTTTGTCCCGACTCATTTGGTGAACGCCATCCACTTGCCTGATGGCTGGATTGCGTGTGGTACTCATAAACCCAGGTCTCGTCTCCAGTAATGCTCCTTTTGATGAATGTGGGATCTGAATCAGCCCCCCCAAACCATGTCTCCTGCGAACTCAACACGGTTAAAATTTTAAAAAATCGCTAAGTTTTAGCGGGAATATCAATCACAGATGTATCAACTTAAAAAAAAAAACTCAAACCGCCGCACGAAGGATATTCCGAAAACTTTTGATCAAGGTAGTAACCCTTAAGAAGAACATTACATGAATTCGCTTATAGCCCTAAACAAATATTTCATTTATTTTTGAAATTTTCTGTGTTTAAAATGTAATCTATTTCGATATTTGGTTTCATTTAAATTGACTTTTGCATATATTCGACCAATGTTTTCAGAAAATACGGAAAGACTCATTAAAGATTGGACAAATTTTAAAAAGAATGGAAATCTAAAATTTTTTATTCAATCCTTCAAATGATGTCAAAATCAAAATTTCTTTATATTCAAAATCATTGAATTTATAGTTTTTGCACTGTTTTCATCAAAAGAAGTTTCATTGAAAGTATCTGAATAGTATGCATGAACATACCAAACTATGTTTACATAAATATATACATACATACATAATTGATACGTTTTCGTACTAAATTCTTCTTATGAAACTTAAAAAAAACGTTTTTTTTTAACAATTAGGTATATTTCTTAACAATGCTATTTAAGTTACTTCCTAATGCACGAAAACAATGATACGTTTTTGTGTAGATTAGATACAGGGTACATAGCATTTAAAAACAATACACTACAAGTTGAGTGACACAAATTTTTTTTCATTTTAAAAACTGTTGATTTTTTATTTATTTATTTTTTTATTAGAAAAATTATAATTTGTTTTAAATAAAAAATCATCATTTGATATAAAAAATCATCGAATCATATTTTGGTTTAAAAACCATCAAAAATATGATAAAATCATCATTCTTGCAACGCTGGTTGTACTGAAAAATTAAATATAATATTTTAAGAGAAAAATTCAACCGCTAGATATATATAGAACCCAAAAGAAAAAAGAATGAAATTTTACTTAAATAAAAAGCAGTATTGAATGGAACTTGTATTGTAACAATATAAAGTAGAAAAAAAATTTAAACTTGACGTTTGCAAAAGATTTAAGGTCAAATTAGCCGAGTAGTAGTAGTGTAGTTGTGTCATCTGATCGCTTTTGTTATATGAAAAGCTATAAAAGTGCTTACTTGACTATCATGTAATGTAACTGTAACGTCCCAATCTCTTGTATTTTTTTTGTGTAAATACATAAAATATTAAATATGTTTATTGTCTCAAATTTATTTATTTATTTATTTTTTTGTAACATCTAATAAGAGCATTTACGAGGGCGGATTGACATTGAAGCTACCTAGCGCTAGATGGCAGCACAAACACAAAAACTTTTTCTTTCTTAGAAATTACGATCTGTCAAATGTCAGCTGTTAAAATTTTAGCCAAATTATTTGTGTAGTCGTTTGAAGTAAGCAACTTTTGTGTTTCTTGGAAAATGGAAAAATTGTGAATATCGTGTAGTGATTAAACACTATTATTTGAAAGGCAAAACGGCGAAAGAGACAAAAGAAAAGCTTGATAAACATTAAACAAATCTGCTCCGTCAGATTATATAGTAAAATATTGGATTGCTGAATTTAAACGGGGCCGAACAAGCACTGCAACAATGCCATCAACAAGAAGGCCAAAAGAGGTGGTTACTGAAGAAAATATCAAGAAAATCCTCGATATCGTTATGAATGATCGCCGGGTCAAAATACGTGAGATTGCTGAAATGGTAAACATATCATATGAACGTGTGTTCAACATTTTGCATGAACATTTGCATATGAAAAAGTTACCGGCAAGACATGATAAAGCATAATCCTGCTGATTATGCGTAGATTAATAGCTGTTGATGAAACGTGGGTCTACCACTACACATCTGAAACCAAAAACTAATCGAAGCAATTGGTGGAAGTGCTCCGAAGAGGGCGAAGACAGCGAAATAGTCTGGCAAGGTTATGGCCACTGTATTTTGGGATGCACACGGAATATTGCTCATCGATTATCTTGAAAAGGGATCCACAATCACAGGAGAGTATTATCGTGCATTATTGGATCAATTGGTTGATGCAACCAACGACCACATTTAAACAAGAAAAATGTGCTCTTTCTTCAAGACAACGCACCTCTTTCTTCACACAGCATTAGATACGATGCTAAAACTACGAGAAATCCACTTCGAATTGGTTGATCATCCACCTTATAGTCCAGATTTAGTACCTAGTGACTTTTTCCCGTTTTCAAACTTGAAAAAATGGCTCGCAGGAAAAATATTCATCTCAAACGAAGAAGTGATTACCGAAACTAATGCGTATTTTGAGGAGTTCCCAAAATCGTATTATTCAGATTAGAGTTCAATCGCAAAGCCGACAGCTTTTAAAACGTAAGTAAAAAATATTTTAATACTTTGTTTTAGATTAGCGATGCTTGTTCATATTCTTCAGGTCACAAAGTTTTTCGACTGTTTATTTATTCTCTTTGTAAATATTATAACCAGGGTTGCTAAAATCAACTGTATCGCTTACATGGTCTTTCAATTTAAATATCATACGGTATTTATTGATATTGCTTTTATAATTTTTGAAAAACTGATTTTGTTTTATTATTTCTATAAAAAACTTAAGAAATTGTAATAAATTAACAATGCTAAAAAGTTTTGTATAGAAAAATTCATATGCTTTGTTTATATTATTCCATACAGCAAATTTTATTCAGTATCTTGTTAACCGTGAACGAAGAAGGGATATAGCGCATGTGTTTGTGTTTCAAGAGATTTTGAAGAGAGCTAAAATTTTGTTTGCTACACCGAGAAGCTACATAAATTAATGCATTTTTGTACTTTGTATGAATACCTATTTTCTTAGAGCATTTTAACTTCAGTGTATTTATCATTTTAAGTATTTCGCCCTATGTGCGCACCTCTGTTTTAGATATAGCAGTCAGATACCCACATACCAATTCTTTACCACAGCTCTCAAGTCAAAAGTAATTCATATCGATTTAAAACAAATATCTATCAATTTTTAAGTTAAACTTACACAACTATAAGAATAATATATTACGATAATTATATTTTCATGTTGCTATTTTCTGCTATTTTCTTTTCTTATTGAACATCAGTGTGATTTATATATTTATACACAATCTTTAAGAGTTTTTAACTTAAATAACATTTTGTATATTATACAGGCATGTCACAGATTGCGATCGAAATGGTTTTGATTCCGTATTTGCAATTCCGATCGACTTTGTCTTAGGTTCTTTCCGAACGATTTTGTTTATTCCCAAAAATTAATAATTAATAATTCTCTGTTGTGCATGATAGAAGAAAAAAAAAACGTAGTTAGTGAATAAAAGTAGACAAAAATAAATCAAATAAAGGCGCTACTGCAAAAACTTTAAGTAAAATCAAATAAAATTTAAAATTTTATATTAAAAATGCCAGTGATTTCAATTTTCGAGTAATTGAGGCTCAGAGACGACAAATAATTATTTTATTTTCTTTTGCTCATCGTTTTTGTTGCTACCGCTTAAATTTGTTCTACATAAACAATTTTTGTTCACAAAAATAAGTGATTTATGCAAAAAAATAATGTGGTACTGCTTCCGGAAATTTGCTATTCCTGTCCACCACGCCGGATTGAGGTCCTTAGATTGTCACCGGTACTCTCAGGCAATGCTTCGATATTGACATTAAACGACTTGTTTTTGGACGAACAGTGTGCTTGGCGTGTCCAACGACCCAGTCTCCTGAATTTTTAATTAATCTCTTCACAGTTGACGAAGTTAAAACACTATTTTGACCATATTTTGTATGAAATTTTTGCACTACGGCCGTTAAGCTTTCGTTATTTTGGATAATGTCAATAATGAAGACACGTTGTTCTATCGTGTATCGCTTTATTTTTGCTAACTCCAAACTGTCAGTTAATCTGGATTTTATATGTAGTCTGACGTTTCTATTTTTGAGAGAGAGAGAGAGCGAGAAAGAGTTAACTTACTTTGGAACAATCTCAGCTTGAGTTGGTTTAATTTTAATTTTTGTTCTGAAACAATTGAACTGTGCTGCCAGCTACTTCAATTTTTTAAGCAAAGCAGCCACATCATATTATATGTACATATGTATGTATAATACAATACATATCACTTGTTTTGCATTGTTTGTTTTAAAAGTAACTGTTGATTAGTGTTATTGTATTAAAAATAAAATTAAATAAATATTAATATGGAGTTATATGAATCAGTTGCACTGAAGCTTATTTCAGAAATAAAAAAGCCGGGCAGGCAATAATCATTTAAAGCAAGGTGTGTGGTTAACAATAGTAACCTCTATTGGAATGGGAAGTAAATCAAATTTTGTAGATGATTATCAAAACCATTCAACAAGCAAATGCCAAGCACTTTGGAAGAGTTTGCATAGAAGGTATAAAACAACTAAATGCAATTAATTTACAGTTTGTTTATTACAAAATAACTAATATAGTGTGGCACAAGGAAAACAACAAATTACAATTATTTGCTACTGTGCTGCCAAATTGTAAAACTAACTCACCTCGTTTACAAAAATATTTCATATGGTACCCTTGTTTTTCCAGAACAATTGTTCGAAGTGGGTGAATCGTTTCAGAGCAAACTTTAAAAAAAATAAAAACAAGCATTTTGTTCTAAAACAATGGGTGAATCCAGCTTTAGCCAATCGTTTTTTAGGGCTGTCAACTTTTTATTGCAGAAATTGCGACAAGTTCAAATCTTGCGTTAATTTTGGGACACCCTTTATAAGATAATTTATTTTAAAAATATCAAATGTGTGGCAGTCCCATCGTTGCGAGTTGATTTTTTTTTTTTTTTTTGTTAAGTTGTACATCTGTTGTTGACATTACTGTTAAATCTTAGCATCATAGCTTGCCATTTGCAAATGCTACATAGCACAGAGTACATATATCTCTATGTGTGTTGGCGATTTTTTACAATTTTAGAAACAGTTGCTGAAACGCGTTCCCCATAATGGTTTTTTTACTTCATTGAACAGAAAGAAGTCGATGAATTTTTTAGTGCAATAAAACATTTTCCTTTAGTGATGTACATAAAATCTACACAAAAGCTCGTTATCGGGTATATGTTATTTCACTAACAAAATTAAAGCGCAAATAAAAAGTGTTGTAAAAACGAATTTGGTGTATTAAGACATAGTGTATTAAAGTACAGTGGACTAAATAAAAAAAAGTGACAGATAGTAAAACAACTAAAATAAAAATAATGTTTTATCTTATTTTAACGCAATATAAACGAACTTAAACGTTTTAAAAAGGTTAAAACGTAACATGTTCTATAAAAATTGCATATCATCTCATAAAATTAGCTAGTAACTGGAAACGGATGGGGCGACAAAGAGAAGACTCTCAAACTAATTTTGGCGTTAAAAGGTGTTGCAACAGAGGCTCTAGAAACCATGCCAGCCAGCTGCAGAAACAACTACAACGACATAATGGTGGCGCTACAGCGTAAATTTGGCGATGAGCATAAACTAGAGCTGTATCGTATGGAATTAAGGTGACGAACGTAAAAGGCTAGTGAATCATTACAAGCTTTTTCAATGGAAATATATATATATATATATATATATATATATATATATATATATATGGTTATATACAAATATATGTAATACTAATTTATGTATATATATATATATATATATATATATATATATATATATATATATATATATATATATATATATATACATAAATTAGTATTACATATATTTGTATATAACCAAAGAAATGATAATGATAATAAATTTACAATTAAAATAAATAGAAGTAATATAAAAAAACAATTTAAAACAAAAAGCAAAAAAATAACATAATAAAAACCAATCAATCAATCTTTATATTCCTTTTTACATTTTTCCTGGTAAGGCAATACTCCCCATGTAGCGCATCAGTCCTAAATCGCTTCCAACGATTGAACAGAAAATCTCTCCTTTTTATTGCACGTTTAATGTCACTATTAAAACAAGGCTTAATTCTATCTCTCATTGCAACAGTTTTCACAGGTACTCAGATTTCAAGAATGTTATTCAGGTTACTTTCGAAAAAATCTAACTGTTCGTCAATATTAGGTAAATGGAGCTGAAATCAATTCTTCCCAGCGCACATTCTAGGACATTGTAGTTCAAATTCTTAAAATCATAGAACTGAATAACATCATGACAAGTATGACATTGAAAATCTATCGATACAAACAAAAGATCATGTCTCGAAAAGCACGAAGCTGTAAAATTGTCATAAAGTAAAACTTTATTTACATTGCTTACGAAGATAATATCTATCAGAATATTTCTAGTATTATCAAGCTGAGTGGATATTTGGCAAATCAACACTTTTACTACATTCCAAAATATGCTGTTGTAGGTTCTGGCAATGGGATATTTTGTTGACGTTTACTTGGTAAAATATGGCTTCCAATGGTTTCGATATTGAAATTAGTAACTGAGATGGCTTTTTTAATGAGCATGTTGATAGCTGATCGACCCATGAAAACGAACATTCAGGGCATTGGTACTCCTCACACATATTCCAGCGCATTTTCTTGCAGAATACCAATGTCTTCACAATTAAAATCGATCACTTCCTTATCTTCGATTGAATCTGGAAATGTATTTTCCATGCAATCAACGTCTTGAGTTCCTCCACTTTCAGCACTTTATTGCGAAAATTGCATGTTTACGTAGGAATTAAGGAATCGTTCTCAATGTTTCCTGTGCCATCCAAATACTCCGTGTTTCTTGCTAAAAAAAAAATTGTTTTTTTTATAAGACAAATTGTATGTTGAAGCGGTTGTATAAGAAAAATAAAATCTTATGCTGACACAATATATATTTTCTCAGCCTATGTTCGAAATTTCTAGGTGATGGATGGCCCCCAAAAAATGCTCCAATGCGTCCTGATTTAAACGATTTGTTACCAAATAGTTCATATTGTACCGCCGTACGTTTAGAAGCATCACAAGCGCGGATTGGTAACTAGAATTCCTTTTTGGAATAATTCTATTTTTTTTGCCGGGTAAAATTGGTCTTGACATAATATTATTAAAGTGTGTCAGTGTTTCATTTTGACACTCCAATGCGAGGCCGTACGGTTCCTAGGACGAAAAATATTTTTTATATAATTAAGGTTATTGTTTATTATCTTACCTTTCCGGGATAATTAAATTTACTAAAATTTGAATTAAGCACATAAAACCAATTATTTATAAGCTGTATTAACTCAGCTGTTTGTTGCGCCTTTTACCTAAGTATTCTTCACTTAATTTGAAATTAATTGACAAGTTAGACTTTGACGTCAGTGCCAGTAAAACATTAATGGCACTCGAGGACAAAGTGGTGTTATAGTATATAATGCCACTGTCAAGAAAATGATTCCGAACTAGTTTAAGCAAATGTGGCTCATCTATAAAAGGAAAAACCTTTTCGTAAACCTCATCGAAAGCAAGTACACATATTTCTAATCGACTGTCAGATCGGTCGTCTGTCGCATAAAATCTATAGTCTTCGCTGACGAGATTAGATATATTGTCGTTTCTTACCTTTAAACAAGGTTCAGCATCATGCGTTAACGACACTATTCCTTCTCCATATATAATATTCGAAGAAAGAAAGTGGTCTCCACAGACTAAGGCTGATACAGTAAAGTTTTTTCCACAAACTTCACCATCTTTCCGAATTTTTTGGAACACGAAACAAAGTTCCATTTCCTTTAAAATAGTTTTTTACAGACAGCGCAAACACGGATTTCTTATACGCACTTTGAAAATTTTAAAAATTTTTTAATCTGAATTATAAAGAAATTTAAATAAATAGAAATTTAAATTCAACATAAATGTCAAAAATAGTAACGAAAATCATTTAGAAATACACGAATGTTGCTTACATAGCAAATTAGTGCCGCCTTATTAAATTCGTCTTGTGTAAAATTGAAAAATATCAAAATGCTTTTGATTTTCTTAAATATTTTGAAGCAGTTTGGCAGTGGAATTGTCAATTTTCATTTTATTTTATTTTGAGTATGGTGTAAATATCAAATTTTCGGAAAAATAATGGAACAACGAATCTTTATAATAGAGTTCATGGAAGTTTTCGTTCCTTGCCCTATTATGGAATGTCAATAGCAAGGAGAACAGCTACAAAAAAATTTAGCACTACCAATATGAAATTCTATTGGAAAAATATGATAAAAACACTTCTTTACGCACAAACTGTCGCAAATAATTTAAACGAATAACATCCATGGAAAAATTGGAGCTGAAGCAGGCGAAGAAAACGAATCTACATGGTTTTACTTTTATGCCATGTATTTCCTATGGAAAAATTAGGAACTTTGTAGTTCGCGCTCTACATTTCAGTTAAATGAAACAGACGAGAGTGACATAAGTTAAAAATTTATTTCTTGTTTTTTAAAGTAAATTTCTTTTGCCACGAAAATTTGCTCTCATTTCTAAAATATTTACAATATTGATCGCGATAATCTTATGCCCTCTTTGCTGAGTTTCGACTTTGTGTTTGTTGTAGTGGAACAACGCCACATTCTTTTCTTCACGAACCATCGAAGACCGGTCCGTCGTGTAAATTTTCTCTGTCAATGTGGCTTGAAGTAATATAGTTCGTAGTGGCTTTTTTTCTTAAAAAATTGTGCTAATGACAGCAAGCCAGGACTACAGTTTGACATTTTTCTGGTGAAAGTCCAACTGTGCTCTGTAGCACCCCAAATTTTGATACTAATATTCCAAAGGCAATACCGCGTGCTCGGTATAGACGGTAGTTAAAAGTCTGTTGATTCTCCGTATGGGCATAAGACATCGTCACCTAAGAAAATATATGACAATTTCACTTGACGGTAAACAGCTTGGCTCTGGTAACCATTGTCCAAAATTAGTAGATCTCCCTTGCAACATTTTTTCATGCATTCTGTGTTCTGTGTAGTATATAAAATATTGTTTGTGGAGTTTTAAATGTTTCTATCACTTTATCAACTTTCCTAGCGTAAGAAGCAGAGTGCAAGTGATGAGCTAATAGCAATAGCAACAAAGCATTTGCAACAGGGTCAGATTCGATTCGAAACATGTATATATATATATATATATATATATATATATATATATATATATATATATATATATATATATAAAGCAATTGATCATAGTTGGTATGAACAATTTGTTGTTGTCGGCTAACACATTTTAAGCAAAAAATTTTTTCAAATTGATTTCTAGTTGTGTGCCGCCTACGTCACATCTATTAATTTTAAGCGGCTGCTAGACACATCAATATTTACCTTCAATATTTGTATTTGTATGAGTTTGTTTAATTTATTTTATTATTATATTATTTTATTTATTATTATTATTTATTTTATTATTATATATATATATATATATATATATATATATATATATTATATATATATATATTATATATATATATATATATATATATATATATATATATATATATATATAATAATAATAAAATAAATTAAACAAACTCATACAAATACAAATATTGATGGTAAATATTGATGTGTCTAGCAGCCGCTTAAAATTAATAGATGTGACGTAGGCGGCACACAACTAGAAATCAATTTGAAAAAATTTTTTGCTTAAAATGTGTTAGCTGACAAAAACAAATTGTTCATACCAACTATGGTCAATTGCTTTCTTGAACAACAATTAAAACACTCGATTGAAAGCAAAATTGATAATCAAAATGAATATGTGAGTATGTTAGTAAAAAAGTGTGAGTGTATTGAATGCAAAAATTGAAATTATAACTCTCAGGTTAGTCAGTTCAGTGTTGTTATATTGTAAAGTTTATCTTATTTTGCAAGGTTTTCAAGCTGCAGAAAAGATTTTGTTTTTTTTTGAGAAAAACGTTTTTATTTAAAAATTCATGTATTCGTTATAAAGGGTGGTCCAACCATAATGCTCGATGGTAATTGTAAGTCACACCTCAACGTCAAGTTTTTTGCCCAACTTAATTTGATCTTCATTGTTTCAATGTTGGAAAAATTCAACCATGAAGAGGTACACAATTAAGCAGCGCGTCAAGGTTGTTGAAGCCTTTTACGAAAATGGACGTTCATTTCAAAACGCATTTTGTGCACATCGTGATTTTTTTGATCAGCACAATCGAGCAAATGTGTCCACAATTTTGACAATTGTGCACAAACGTGTCTGTAAGAAATGCGGAAGTACATTGCTGTTGTTTGCGATAGTGTAGCAGAAGAGATGTCAACCTAGACTCGTCGTCGAGTCCAACGGATAACGGAATCTTGCGGCCAGGAATTGAAGATATGGACCTTGGCGATATATGATTTCTACAGGATGGTGTCACTTGCCACATAGCCAATTAAAAAATGCCTTTTTTGCGCGAGAAATTCAATAGCCGTATTATCTCATGTCGTGGCGATATTAATTGGCCGCCACTATCATGTGGTTTGACGTTGGACTTCTTTCTTTGAGGATATATGAAAGAAAACGTGTATGCCAATAAGCCAAATACAATTCCAAAGGACGAGTTAATTCGGCACATTAACAACATTGAAGCTCAATTATGTCTCAGAGTTATTGAAAATATGGACCGACGGGTAGAGGTATGCCACCGATGCTGTGACGAGCATTTGTCCGGTATTTTGTTTCTATCATAATAAAGAATATTTAGATAATTCTCTGAAAACTTTTTGTTTTATTTACAACTAACATCGTGCGTCTTGGTTGGACCACCCTTTACATTTTTCTTCAGATACATATTTTATTGATAGCACGGTGCAGCAAAAAAATCAGGGAAGTAGTATTATATTTCTGATAGATGCTTTCGTGTACAACCCAGAATCTGTTTTTGAAATTTTCAAAATATTTTCATTGCTAAATATTGTCCGATTGTAATTTTATCAGCGTATTCCGGAAAAAAGGGTAATATATATTTAAATGATATACATATGTACATATATTTCCCTAGGTCATCTAAATCTGGAATATGTGAGCATTTCTCAAGCAAATTAATTTCTTTTATTCAATTCTTTCCACATTTTTCAAGTTTAGATGTGTTTTCACGTAATTCTTAATATAGGAATTAATTAAGGAAGTACGTTCATATATGAATAAAGACTTAAGTTTTCGAACTCCAAATTAATGCAGTTATTAGGCTTTTTAGAAAAGCAACACATGTTTTTTAAAAAGAAAAAGTTTAAAAGAAGTTTTTTTTTGGTCGAAATAGTTTTTTTTTTTTAATTTAAAAATTTTTTTAAATAAAATATGAAAACGCTGAGTGTGCCAAAAATATACAGTCGCTCAGAAAAGTATACATGTACACTGAAAACTAGATTTCAACAAAAATTATAAAAATTGCACTTTCAGTAACCAATATTCTTCAAAAAGGTTTTTGATTATTGTTCTAATGGTGATTAATAACTTATAACGTCTTATTTACTCATCTAAGGAGCTTTTCATTGAAAATACTAATATAATTAATTTCACGGAAATTATTGTGCTCTTCGTTAGCAAGCGCATTCTTTAAGCCATATTTAATTTTGATTGCGCTTATTTACACTCAGCGGACAAATTTATTATTTATATTTTCATTCTTTTTATGTCACTATGAAGACAGTCTGCATGGAAAAACTCCTGGACTTAGGAGTAAAATAAAAGACGCCTCTAAGAGACAAACTAGTATCAAGGAAACTACTTAGCCAACCGGCTACAACGGGTAATAAAATGTCGACAAGTATTAGAGAATCCAAGAAAACCACTGCTGTAAAGGCTCTGCAAATACTGAGGGTAGTATGGTACATGCAGTGCTGAACGATGCGCCATCCACATCCAGCTACACAGCATTTCTTTAGAGATTGGGCACAAAGACCATAGTATCACCAGATAATATCGAAAGAAGTGACTATAAAATTCAGTCCCAACAGCCCAACATACGGGCAAACGAGAGGAAAAATTAATCCCGTCACCCCAGACTGAAAAAGACGTAGGTTTCAGGACAGCTCTGTCAAGGACCAAGTCTAAAATACGAGCAAAAGCTACGCTGATGTCTCGAAAGCGGTGAGGTTTTCAGTGCTACCAAGAGAATATCCTAATTAATCTGACCCTCTCAGACCGTTATAAAAAAAGCAATAATTTTCAAAATAGCTAATGGATATATAAATGGCTCAATACCCTAGAGTTTCATGGCATCCAGTTTCGACCTGGGCATGTAAACGCACCCATAAGCTAGAGTTTCAAGGCATCCACTTTCGTCCTAGGCATGTAAACGAGGGACTTCGGATGCCTCTGCGGCGGGTTCTAAGGCCAAAGATGAGGGGACCGGAAAACTGATGACAGTTGACATTGACGAGCAGCCACTCCAGGCCGTTAAAGAATATGGCGGCGTCATTATCTACAGATCTGATGAAATCCCTGTCCATGGCATAGAGAAGTAGAAGGACAACGTCCAAGCTTCTGAGAAGACTGAAGAAGAAGCAGAACCGCCGGTATCCTAAATAATAGGTCCAATGGAGATGAAACAGGTAAGCCCAGCAAATGGCGAAGAGGAGAGCAATCTTATAGATCTCCTGGTCAAAGAATACCCCGGTGAGGACGAGTATAGAATGCAGCTCAGCTGCAGCAGTTTGGGCAATAGGCCATAATAATAGGCCTGATAAATCTTCAATGAAGTATAACAGATCAAGTATTAAATTGGCTCAGGTTAATATCCACCACGCAAATGGTGCTTCGGCACAAATTGCAAGGACGTTTATCAAATTTGACATGAGCTTGATATTGATCCATGAACCCTGGCATCATAAAGTTGCAATCAGAGGACTTGGCTGCAATAGAGGAAAGGTCTAATTTACTTAGGTCCTGTATCTTAATGAGAAAAGATTTTATAGAACTTATGACATGGCCTAGTACTCATACACATCATCGGCTTATTTTCCAGGAGATGAAATTTTACCTCCCACGGCAGAGCTACGGCGGCTAGTGGATTTCTGCGGCAGGCAGAGACTGCCACTGTTACTGCGATGCGATGTCAACGCTCACAACATGGTATAAGTACCTACCAACAGTGGAGGTAAGAACCTAATAGAATATTTATCAGTGTCTAATTTTGAAATGTTAAATGTATGAAACAAACGAACTTTTGTTACGAGTGTAATAAAGGAGATCTTAGATATTACTATAGAGAGTCCGATCATCGATGGAATAGTAAGCCATTAGTAGATATCATATGAAGAATCCCTTTCGGATCAAAAGATATTTGAGTTTTCGCTAAGGGCCCTAGATACCATGTTATCGGTACCTAGGAATCTGAGTAGAACGAATTAGGAGATTTATAATAAAATATTGGACCACCTTGGGAGCATTTCATCGAGCAAACGTATACGTAATAGCTACAAGCTCGAAGAAGATGTAGTAGATGCTTTTGAATGCAGCTGCCTAAGAAAAAGATGCAGTTTGGTGGAGTAGTTATCTCTCTGCTTTTAGAATCGAACTCCGCAGACTCGGAAAAAAGCAAAACGGAACGGCCAAAGGCAGGAATATAAAGATAAACTCACATACTATAACAAGGCAATAAGGGAGGCTAAAAGAGACAGCTTTAGGAATTTCTGTGAGAGATAAGGACTTCTGCCGGAAGCGGCAAGGACTTACAAAGCGCAAGCAAAAATTGGATTGAATTGGTAACAGGGGGAATGAGGCTAGACTAAACCATGTTGATAATGTAACCCGGGCAAAACCATGATAGTACCATTCACTAGAAAAAGAAAAGTTCCTAGGTCGAGGAATATTGAACTCTTGGGTAATAAAAAATCACCAAGGAAAAGGCTAAATACCTAGAAATAATACTGGATAGTAAGCTGAAGTGGAAAACGCCAGTAGAGAGATGTTTGAAGAAAAGCCCCATATGTGCTTATGGTGTGCATGGAGATCTTGTGGCTGTAACCTAAGAATATTATACTAGATGTGTACTATGATGGTCACACTAATTTTGACATATGGGGCCGTTGCATGGGCCGTAAAAATGAGTTTGGGTACAACCCAGGCAGAGGTAAAAAGGTACCACAGCTGCTTTCGAGGTTCCATTAGACCTTAGTTTACTGCATTTGGCATTTGTGGTACACGGATGGATCAAAGAATGTAAGTGGTATCAGCGCGGGAGTGTTTGGCCATAGGAGGAAATATTCGTAATCCATGGAAAAACTTGCTAGCATTTTTCAGGCGGAAGTTTATAAAATCGAGATATTTTCTCAATTTAATTAAATATAGAGGACAGGACTTAGCCATACTATCTGATAATAAGGCCGCCATTCGAGCACTTGGCTTCTATGAGGTTGATTAAGGGCTAGTTTGCAATGTCTTGGTAAAATAAACCAGCTGGACAGGGACAATGAAGTCAGCTTATGCTGGGTCCCGGGCTATGTAGGAATTCTGGGAAATGAAAGGGCAATGAACTGACAAGAAATGGAGCTTGAACTCAACTGGTATGATCAGAACCCTTTTGTATATTGGGAAGGCAATCACAACAAAAATGAGGATAATGAGAGGCGGGTATTTGTCTTTGGCAGTACGGGTCTAAGACAATCTAAAATTGTTTTCTCTTCTATATTCATCTGACGTTCTATTTCTTTTCCAGTATACAGATATCCTTATAATTGCTCATCTGTAGTCAACCGTCCCGGAATCGTAGCTTTCACGTAAATTAGCATATAACACAACCCAAATATCACGATACGTTTATAGGATTTAGAGACGAGTTATATAACAATACGTGTTTCTGATGTCCGTCCATAATGTTTCAATGTCATTTCTTATATATATATTTTTTTCTTTAAATTAAATTACAAACAATAAAAATAAAAATTAAAAAACTAAAATAGAACAACAAAAATTCAAGATCACAAGTGAAGACAAAAAATTAAACAACAAAAATCATAACATAAACACACATTATTAAAACACTTGACAAATAATTAAGATATTAAATATAATAATAACAACATAATTTAAGAGAATTTTATTAAAAACACACCAGAAAAACAGAAAACATAACAATAATTGGAACAACTCTTGACAAGACAAAAAATAACAAAGCAACATAAAATTATCAACCAACAAAAATTCAACGAAACAATTTCTCAAAAGAGAATTGTGGAACATAGACAAAAATAACCAACAATCCTAACGGAACATACAATAACAATATTAAAATAAATAAATAGAACAAGAAAATACAACATCATCAATAAGAACGAAAACAACAAGATATTAATAACAAAACAAATTATTGGAATGAAACAAACAACAAAACACTAACATAAAAAAATAAACACACACCTGACAATAACTAATTCGAATACGGGCAAGATTAAACATCGGCAAAATGAAAGATTGTTTGATCCATAGGGGAGAATTTAATTATGTGCCCTACCATCGGCAATAGTGCTTTTCCTTCCCCTCAGTACTCCTTTCCAAACCTTTGGGTGCGAACCACTTGGAGGGGTTGCAGTTGGATTATTCAGTGGTGAAGGTATAACACTGGCTGCTGAATAATCAACCAGCAGTAACCCATTTCCTTGTCATAATCATTCAGAGGGGGTTTGTTTGATTTTTGTTTACTCGTTAATTTATATATTTATTTTTACTTTTATTTGGTTCAATTTACGTAATGGCAGGACGCTTTCGTATTGATTTCTGCAATGTGCGTGGGCTACGTGCGAATTTTTTCTCCGTGTATGCGCACATTTGTCTCCATAGGCCGGATGTTTTCGCCTTATGTGAGACCCAGGTTTCTGAAAATGCTGATCCACAGGATTTTCATATCCCTGGGTATCACCTTCTGTCCCTTTTTAATTTTCATAGGGGTCTTGCTATGTACATTCGCAATGAAGTTGTGTACCAATGCCAGCAACCTCTTGGCATGTATGATGCGGAATTTAGCTGTCTATGGGTTAAGTTCAGAATCAGGGTACATCTTTTGCACTTCGGGTTTTTGTATAGAAGCCCAAACGCGGGAAGATAGGTTACCATATCTGGCTTCGACTCTCTTTCCGACTCAATATCGAGTATCCTTTCGAATTATCCGAACAGTGAAATTGTTGTTGCTGGTGATTTCAATGTTCATAATTCGTCTTGGTTATGCCATTCAGGCCGTACAACTCCAGAAGGCCAATACGTTGAGTTATTTGCCGCGCACAATCACCTTGCGCAATTAGTGAATAAACCTACATATATATCGTGTGTAGATGGGCACCAGAACAACACCCCCGACCTTTTCCTCACTACACACCCTGAAAAGTATGTAGTTGAGGTTCTTGCACCTCTCGGAAATTCGGATCATTGCACAATTTCTGCCTCATTCTCGTCCACCGCTCTACGCGAGGTTCCACCCATGGTTAGGGAACGCTCTATTTTTAACTACGAGGATACCCGTTGGGCTGAGCTGAACGATTTTTTTGCGCATTTTAATTGGAAACTTTGTTTCCTTGACTCAAACGTCGATGCCATTGCAGAAATGGTGGTGATTATAATAAGGCTAGGGATGGATATTTTCATCCCATCCAAAAAGCTTTCGATTAAACCCAGAAACAAATCTTGGTTTAATCTGACGTGTAAATTGGCAGTCAGATCCAGAGAGAAAGCATTCAGGAATTGGCGCAATAACAAATGTGCCCACACTGATTTGCTTCGCAAACAGGTGAGATCTTCATGTGCCGCAGTACTTAGACGCGAAAAGGCTTCATACGAGCAGCGCCTTCGTGCTAAAGTTCTTACTTTTCCGCGGGGAAGTAAAAACTTTTGGTCATTCGTTAAAAGGCTGAGGAACAACGCTAATTCGGTTCCTGCTCTCATAAAGAATGACCACACATTCACGAACCTGGTTGAAAAGGCAAACCTTTTGGCTGAAATGTTTGCAAGTAATTCTCACTTGCCGAAGAGCTTTCAACCACTGCCCGAACTTGAAAGAGTATCAGTAACTATACCTAGTATATTCTTTCGAGCTCGTGCTGTAAAAAGGGTCCTTGCAAATCTCCACGTTGACAAGTCTTCTGGGCCGGATGGCATACCAGCACTGGTCCTGAAACAGTGCTCTTCGACGCTTGCGCGTCCATTAGCTCACCTTTCAGTGCGTCATATCACGCCGGTATTTTTCCATCTTGCTGAAAGGTTGCTAATGTAACGCCAATCCCCAAAAAGGGCGAGGCTAGTAACCCTGAGAACTACCGTCCAATAGCAGTTTGTTCCACACTTTCCAACGTTATGGAGAGTATGATTAATCACCACCTTGTGGGATATCTGGAGTCCAACGATTTACTTAGCGATCGACAGTACGGTTTCCGAAAGGGCCGTTCTACTAGTGACCTGCTGGCGGTGCTCTCGGAGAAGTGGAACAAGTCCATTCATGGTTTTGGCGAGAGTAAGGTTGTGACTCTGGATATCTCAAAGGCGTTTGATAGAGTTTGGCACGAGGCTCTCATTTCGAAACTTAATGCTTTTGGTGTCGGTAGTCACTTCTCTCGATTTATATCGAGTTTTCTCAGAGATCGCTCTATAAGAGTGGTTATAGATGGGGTCTCAACCGACGTGTTCAGGGTAAACTCAGGGGTACCGAAAGGCTCTGTTCTTTCTCCTACCTTTTTCTAATATTTCTTAACGACTTTCTTCTTCTCACTTCTAATCCTTTGCGGATGACAGCAACATTTGTCACTCATATTCTTTTGATCGTAGACCGAGCCTTTTGGAGGTTGTGGTAAGAAGGATGAATATGAACGTCACACTCACAAGTGACCTGGTGAAGGTCTCCGAGTGGGGTCGTGCGAACATTTAATGCACAGGCGTGGTGGTGTGCTGTCATCTGTGTCAATGGGTAATGTGGATATTGAGGAATCAGATGCTCTTGATGTTCTGGGCATGAGAATTCACTGTGACGTTCGTTGGAATGATCACATATTTCAAGTGTCAAAAGAAGCATTCTAGTGCCTTGGTTTTTTGAGACGGTTCAAGAAATACTTCACTCCATCTGATCTCCTTAATATTTACAAGACCTATATCCGACCCAAAATGGAATAAAACTCTCATGTATGGGCCGGTGCTTCAAAGTCTATTTTGGAGCTTCTCGACTACGTATAGGAGAGCGCGAAGATGTTCATCAATGACGGTAGGATAGCCAACTCTATCGATTCATTGGCACATCGTCGCAATGTGGCGTGTGTTTTTTAACACACAGGCGTGGTGGTGTGCTGTCATCTGTGTCAATGGGTAATGTGGATATTGAGTAATCAGATGCTCTTGATGTTCTGGGCATGAGAATTCACTGTGACGTTCGTTGGAATGATCACATATTTCAAGTGCCTTGGTTTTTTGAGACGGTGCAAGAAATACTTCTCCCCATCTGATCTTCTTAATATTTACAAAATGGAATACAACTCTCATGTATGGGCCGGTGCTTCAAAGTCTATTTTGGAGCTTCTCGACCGCGTACAGGAGAGGGCGAAGATGCTCATCACTGACGGTAGGGTAGCCAACTCTATCGATTCATTGGAGCACCGTCGCAATGTGGCGTGTGTTCATTGTTCTATCGGTACTATAACGGAATGTGTTCTAACGAAACTAAGGAATTAATTCCCAATAATCATATATTTTTACGTAGTACTCGTATTTCTCGTAGAATGCATCCCTTTGTAGTTGATTGTCCAGTAAATCGCACAACGCATTATAGGGTAAATTCGTTCTTTGGTCGCACTGTTCGGTTGTGGAATAATCTTCCAGCGAAAGTATTTCCTGCCACTTACGACATGAGTAAATTTAAATCTAACGTCCATAAACACTACTCCCTCTGTCCTCCTTCCAATAACCTATTTTCCTAGTACCAGCACAATGCACTGCATGAGTAGGGGCCATCCCCAGGGTGCTGGTTTTACATAAAAAAGCATTGTTTAATGTTTTATGACTCTGTTAAGAATAAATTTTCTTTATTTAAGAAATTATAATTACAATATTTTTCTTTGGTCAAAAATGCTGAATCTTATTTTATTTAAAAAACAAAATTATAATATTTCTCTGTTACCCAAAAATGCTGATACTATGTCTGCGACCTGTTTGGAGCTTCTAAGTAACAGAAAAAAGGTGTAATATAAAATGGTAAGTAAAATGAAGACTAAACAAATACAAAAATATAAAATAATATTAAATATGGGTATTCACTTAAAAATATACAAAAATAAATTCTAACTAATTTGTAGTCGTGTTAACTCCTCCCTCCTCCTCCACCTAAGTGAAAGCCGTCCTCGGTTCTCGAGTAGCTATCGATTACCACCTGAACATTTCTTTGGGCTCTATACAACTTAATTGTGACATAAAATACAAACAGAATGAACGCTGTTGTTGTGCTTGTAATAACTGGCCTTTTAGTAAGCTCACTCTTAATTTCCCCAATGTGATGTAGATTTTTAGCACTCAATTTGCCCAAATACTAAAGGCTTAATATTTCCTGATGACCGCTAATATTGATCGTTGAAGCTGCGGCTGGATTGGGTGTTCTTTTTGCCATGCCTTTTTCGTTTTTATAAATGGAACCGTTAATTTTAACCTCATCCTCATACGTTAATATGTAAGTTCCGGTTACGATTTTTGGGGAGCTTCTATTTACGATTATTTCAACTGTATCATCGTTAATAATAATTATGCCATCATCAATCACCATCAATGTTTCAAGGTGACTGAGTCGAGTATTGCAATGGGCTACTCTGCCGAAATGAAGTTGTGGCGCGCAAGTGGGCACTGATTACTCTTTGCAGAAAGTTGACGTTAAAGCTACGCTACAATTTCTAATCGCCAACACCTGTTTTTTACATTCTGCAATGCAATCATTTTCAGTAAGGCACAAGATGGTTCCGTTATGATCGACGGGAAAGAGAGTTAACTTCCTGCAATCCAATCCAGGCTTAGAAAATATAAAAAATCATTACTTAATAGAATCCTAATACGCGATACTTCCATTAAATTCACTACGTTTACATTTACCGAGCGCTTATTTATTATTTCCTTCAAATCTTCAAAATCCAGGATTAAGGGGTTGACGATCCCTATCCTTGCAAGAGTGATAGTCATTACTAAAGTCTCAATTTTAGAAATCACCACTCTATTCCTCGAGAGTAGGGTCTCATATAAATGACCCGTGTCCACCTGCCGATCCTCTGCGTTCTTTATTATTATATTAACAGTTTCCGTCAATTTATTTATCTGTTCTTAAGTCCTCGTGTTCAAAATCATTTGTCTATTGTTCGAGTTAATCAATTGCTGTTGTCCAAATTTTATTTTCTCAAAGTCATCGGAGTCCGGTGTACCTGCAACCACCTCAAGGGCGGTACCTAAAATATTAAGGCTCCTAGCATATCTATGGTGGGTGTTCAACGACATCAAAGTCGACTCTATACGCGCTAGATCGGAATTCAATAACCTTACCATATGTGATAATGGGAAATGTTCGTAAGTTGTTTTGCCTCATCAATAATGTCATAGTATGCTGTCAAATTTGTGGTTTGTTGTAAATAATCAAAATCCTGCCAGATAACGACATTGATGTCGACAACAGGAATATAGTCCGCGTTAGTGTAATTTGTCAGTTTTGCCGCAAGCAGTCCAACGAAAAGCATCAGCACCAAAATTCTAAGACAAGAAACATAGCCAGAATCAAAATTAAAAAATCTATCTAATATTGTTCTTATGGATTACCCTCCCTTCAATAAGGACAGTGCTTCCCACGTCCGCCTCTATCTTTTTTTCGACATATAAGGGAGTCAATTTGTTCCCCAATCTCCTATTATTTTTCACCATTACCATTTCGCCCACCTCAAATACCCTATTCTGCCTTGAAGAATTATTTCTTCCTAGCTGGGCCTGCTGGGCCTTGTCAATCCTTCCTCTTATTTCCGCTGCAAATGCAAGCAGGGCGGGATGAACTATATCGATAGGCCTTCTCTCGGTCACGGAATGAATGGACCGATTATATTTGGCTGTTGCCAACAGTATGAGGTCCACAGTAGTGCCGGCCTTTCCTTCCAACTTGAGACACCTTGCTATCTCTGCTAGAGTACTGTGAAGTCTCTCGACTTATCCATTTGAAGTGCTGTGCAAAGGAGGAGCATTTGTAATGCCAACCCCAAGCTCGTTTCTCAGCAGGAATGCGATTTTCTCGAATTTTAACGAAGGTTTATTGTCGTAGTAGACATTCTTTGCACCAGAAAAAAATTCATCAACTGAATTATTGTAACCTTCAAGTCCATAATGGTGCGCGACGGTATAGGTTGCACCACAGCGGACTTGGAAAATTTGTCAATACACGTCAAGAAATGGTTGCCGTCGGTGGAGAAAATATCAATAAATAGCATTTCACCCACATAAGATGGTAAAGGAGTCTCCGCCAATGTTTCCTTGGATGCCTGTCATATTTGGCTTTTGCTCAGATCTTGCAATTCGCCACAATTTTATTCGCTAGCCCTGTCATATTCGGAAAGTAGTATTCGCTGAGAATCTGTTTTACATTCTCCTAGGCGGTTCTGTGAGCGCGGTTGTGTTCTGTTACTACTATGGCCCTCTGGTCATTCTTATCAAAAGTATCCAACACCATGTTCTTAAAATGCCAAAACTTCTTTGCCGGAAAGCTCCTGACCGCTCATACTGTATACTTGCCAGTGTTGGCAAATCGCATACTATCGCGTTTACCACTTCAGGGTTAACCACCAGCTTTAATTCCCGAATAAGACAATTTCTATCGGTGAACCTAACAAGATGACGATTTTTTTTTCGCATATATTATGAAATCCCGCTTTGAGGGGAAGGATCCCTCTTCTAATATGATCTGGTTTCTAAAATAATTGACAGGCTTTTCGGTTGTTTCAATCACGTAGGTCAGACGTAGGATTCCGACATCCGAATTCGCCTCCTCCTCCAGCAAATGAATGTTCTGGCGTGAAAGAGCGTCTGCTACATAATTTTCCTTTCCAAGCTTGTGGAACAGTTTTGCATTGTGCTCGTCTATAAAAGCCTTCCAGCGTTTTATTTTAGCATTGGGATTTCTGTCAGAAACCGCAAACGTTAACGGCTGATGGTCCGTATAAATATTCAAATCTTTTACACCGCAAAGGTAATTTCTAATCTTTTGCAAAGCCCACACTATAGCGAGTATCTTTCGCTCGTTGGTGGCAAAATTAAATTCCCTATCTTTTAAAGTCCTGGAAATCATTGTAATCGCTCTACCACCCTGTGATAGGACCGCTCCTAAACCCAATGAGGATAAATCCGTCGTTAGATCGAATGGCTTCTTAAAGTCTGGATAGAGCAGCATAGCATCTTCCGAAGATAAAATAGCTTTCAATTTCTTAAAAGCTCGAAGCTGGTTCGCATTAAAATCTACCTTAATCTTTTTTGACTGGTGAGCACTCACTTTCCCATTCTCACCCTTCAGGATATCCGTTAATGGTTTTGCTATTGAAGCAAAGTCCTTAATAAAGCATCTATAATAACTTGCCAGTCCCAAAAACGATCTGACATTAAACAATGTCCTGGGCTATTCATAATCACGGATAGCACTTACCTTCTCACGGCTTGTCCCAATACCGTCCCTGGACACTACGAAGCCTAGGTATTCATCATTTTCCTTAAAAATGTGTGACTTTCCGTGAGAGACTCTTATGTTGACCTCATACTCTCTATTCAACACCCATGCGATATGATCGACATAGTCACTCTCATTCTCTGAAAATATTATCACATCATCCATATAGACGTAACGTTTTTCCTACCTGTTCCCTAAGCACATCATCAATGGCCCTTTGAAAAATACTGGGAGCATTTTTTAGCCCAAAAGGGAGTCTACAAAATTCGTATTTCCCATTTCCAACAGAGAAAGCTATCTTCTCCCTGTCACTTTCCGCGAGTGATATCTAGTGAAAGCCAGATTTAAGGTCCAGCGTTGTAAAGTACCGCGCCTTCCTCAGATTAGACAAGATTACAGCCACATCCGGAATTGGGTACTTATCGTCTACCGTAAATTGATTCAGCTTCCTAAAATCAATTACTAACCTTTTCTTTATATTGCCCTGTTCATCTCTACCTTTCTTATCCACCACCCAGATGGGATTGTTGTAAAGAGACCTAGAGGACCTTATTATTCCATTTCTCAGTAAATCCTTTATTTCGTTATTTACAAAGTCTGCCACACCCATGGAGTAGGGGTACAGTTTTGAGTAAATTGGGTTATCATTGACTGTGCGAATAGTAGCAACAATATTTGTGTTATAGGGTAGAGATTCATTAGGGTTCGCAAAAACACCCGATAGTTTCCTCATTACCGTTCGGAATCTGTCCAACACCACATGAGGGACATCAATATTCTCTACTTGTGTGAAGCTCACATTATCGCACCCAAAAAATTTAAGTTTCTCTGTTCCCGTCCTGGTTCGAATTTCCTTTTGCTTAAGATCCAGTGTGGCACCCGCCTGCGTTAGAAGTCAAGTCCAACTATACCGTCAAATGTTGACAGTGAGGGCAGTATAAAAAAGGGGCTATTTATTTCAAAAAGGTTCAAGAAGCATTTTTCATAGATATTATTAAATCCATGTATGGATCTAACCACAAAAGGCCTAGTTACAGTTCATGTGACTCAATCCATTTAAAGGTTTTATATAATTTTTAGATGCTCCCGTGTCTATCAATAATCTTATAACTCTCCCTGCTAACACCCTTTCTATAAACGGAAGCAGGGAGTTTTGCCTAAAAAATTAATCTCTTTAAACCTCTCTTCCTCGTCAATTTCCGAAGCTTCCACCTCTGCAGCAGCTTGGTATTCGTCCTGTGCCAAGCTCGACTGTAAATTTTCCTGAGCAAAATGATAAATTCTTTGGTGCTTCGTGTTCGTAAATTTCGCCGATACATCAATTGGTCTCTTAATAGCCTATCCTAAGCTTTGTTGGTGTGACATCGAAACCCGGTTGAAATACTGCTGACTCCGAAAAGGGGCAGAAATCTGTGCAGTACCAGTGCGGAAGCCTGTCGGCTGCCTGAAGCGAGATGAATGGTCGATGTCCATCGGTTGGATTTCTGTTTGACCATGATGGCTTAATTTTCCAAACGCCTGTTGTCTTGAAAAATATGGGGCTCTCCCCAATCGCGGCCTAATAGGCTGGCTCTGACCTGCTTTTTTTCTATCTTTATCCTCCAAACTCCTGGCATAATTCGTCGCGAACATATACTGTTTGTGATTTGACTCAATCTCCTAAGCAAGTTCCAGTGCCGAGGCAAGTCACTCGGCCTCGCCGAGAAGAGAACATCACTCAAACTCTTTTTCGTTCCAGATATAAACACACGAAGTGCATCTGCCCTATACTTTTCGCTCATGGAGACCGCTATATCCTTATTGTAAGTCATTATTGTTTTGTTTATAAGGAGAGTTAGTTTTCTCTCCACCTCATCGTAAAATTGCAATGTTGTCATATTTCCCTACCGAAGAGTAGAAAGTTCCTGTTCAATTAAGTAGGAATAGGTCGTTTGTCCGAATAGGTAAAATCCAGACGGTCTATAATAACCCTAAAGTTCAAGGTCAAAGTCATGTCCGCTGCTCCCTTTATCTTGTTCCGCATAATGGCCACTGCTTGGTAGTACTTAGAACTACCCACGTGTCTTTCGAAAATTTTGTAAGCGGTTTGTGCAGCTTGTCTCCAGGAGACGTAACACTCCTGTTTTCCATCGAATTCCGGCAGCGATTTTACTATGTTCAAATATTCATCGCATTGTATTCCTGGTTCTATTTCTACGTCCTTATACCGTACAACCTCAAGAGTCTTGACAACAACGTCGTTAAATTTCCTATTAAGCTCCTCAATCTGTGTGTCAAATGCTTGCCTCTGTGATTTCAGGGCGGCACATATGTCAGTTTCTACCAACACCCTCAATTGGTCGACGTTTATAGTCATATTCTAGTCCGATATTATTTTCCTTAGATTCTCGAATACCTGATCTAATTCGTATGGAATTCTTTCATCATTCACGAAAGATTTGTCAATACGGAAAAATTTAGATTTAGCTATAAGATATTAAGTCAACTCGTGCAAGGATAAAATTGTCAACAAAATTACTTTAACCCAAATATTTTTATACAGAATTTAAAAATAAATGGTTCAATATTTTATCCTTAAGTTTTAAGATTACAGAATGATTTTCAAAAAAAAAACATTTTTTTAACTAAATTCCTTGCATTAATGAATGAATAATGTAATATCTAATTATTCACAGAAGCATTAATTACTTTTTTAACTTAATTATTTTCTAAACTTAGACCTTCCTCATAATTGGTTGACAAGGAGGTATCTTGACGGTGAAGGGGTTGTTGCTGAACTTGATGCTATGAAAGAGTTGTCGTTGGTCCTCCTGTAGCCGGTGCTGAGTTGTTGCTCATTTAAATTTTTGTTGTTTTTGGAATTTCTTCGTTTAAATAGAAATATTAAGTTTTATGTTTGCTTTTCGCTTGATTTACTGAGCTTTTTCTGTGGTTTTATTTTTTGGAATTATTCTATTCGTTGCTTTTTTATTTTGGTTCTTAGCAGTTTTTTGAAGTTAGTTTGGTTGCAGTTTGTAATTTTTAATAAAGTTATTATTATTTAATTTAATTATTAATTTCCAGATAGGAATTTCCTTTGCACAATTAAATTTTCGCAAAAAAAATTATTAACAAAAGGTTTTTAAATCACCATTTACACAGGATTCATTTTTTTCTTATTTACAAAATTCTGATTTATTTATCAACTACTTTACAATTTCCTCCTTACAAGGATTTGAAAAAATTAACTTAAAAAATGTATTTGTGCCCCACGTTGGGCGCCAATTAATAAAACACTTGTTTAATGTTTTATGACTCTGTTAAGAATAAATTTTCTTTATTTAAGAAATTATAATTACAGTATTTGTCTTTAGTCAAAATTGCTGAATCTTATTTTATTTAAAAAAATACATTTATAGTGTTTCTCTGTTATCCAAAAATGCTGATACCATGTCTGCGACCTGTTTAGAGCTTTTAGGTAACAGAAAAAAGGTGTAATATAAAACGGTAAGTAAAATGAAGACTAAACAAATACAAAAATATAAAATAATAATAAATATGGGTATTCATTAAAAAAATATTAAAAAAAATTCTAACTAATTTGTAGTCGTGTTAACTTATTTATCGAATTGATAGCCGCAATCAACGGCAAATTAATGGGTATCCACAACTCTGACAAATGCTCTCTATTTGACTTATGAACACCAGCATATATCTAAATACCAAAAATTTAATTTAGTTTATCTGTTCCAGAATTCTTAAATATATGGTTTTTTAATGCGTAATTTTGTAAGATAAATTGTAATTTTTCGATATTTTTTACAACAATTTTTATTTCCTACGAGATTTGTGTGAAGGTACCTTGTGGGTCAAAAAGTGTAGTTTTTTTGTCAGTTAAATAAATTTGTGTAGGAAGCTGACTAATTTACGTTTATAATACTTTTTGTTTATCTTAATTACAGTTACAGAGATATCTGAATTCGACAGCCGGAACTATTAAAAATTGTTTTTTGCTCACTATATGTATAAATGTGTCCACGTACAAAATTGAATGAAAATTAATAAAAAAAAGGCAGAGAAATGTTATTTTTATTAGTTTGTACATTATTTATTTTAGAAGCGAACAGTTATTGACATCAGGGTAGAGTTTCCAAAAAGCAGCTAAATTTGGACTTTCAATTACTAATCTCTGCTCGTTCTTCAGAATTATTTACAATTTAAATATTACGAATGGTATTAGGTCAACATTAAAATCAAGTTCATTTTCCAAAAAGTTGGAATTCCTAACCTTTGAAAAAATTATGTGATTTTTACGATTTTTTTACATTCGATATTCTTGTTGGGATATTGACTTATAGAGTAAGTAATTTTTTAAGACGAATTTAGTAGGAGTATCCAGAGCTTGCACCTTAAATTTTTCCGACTCATGATACCTTTCGATAAAAGAAGGCTTACGCTGTTATATCCGGAGTTAAATATCACATATGATTACTTAATTTTCTTAAATCCTGCTTAGTGGATTTAATACTGTTTAATTCAAATTTCTCATTTTAAATTCATTTCGAAATAAATGCAACTTATGGCAATAAATAGCTTTTGATATCCATCGGGCATGATGGAATGCTCCAGGTTGATATAACTTTTCAATTTCCTTGTGTTAATCAGTTTGAAGTTTTTTCATGTTTTGGGCAAGTTACGTCAAATGCTGTAGCTTGTGACAATATGCATCCTAAATTCATAAGGCTCTTGGTTTTTATGCATTTGCCATTTATTCAACTGCACACATTTATTCATCATATGCGAAGATAATACCCCGTTCAAATCAGAGTCGAATATAGGCCAATTGATACTCTTTGCTGTTTGTCGAAAGTTCTTGGGAAGATTATTTTATTACTGATGTTCTCGTTCATTACGGAGAATGGGTTATTGTGTGATATACAATCAGGATTTCGGTCAAATCATAGCTGTATTTTATCATTGCTAAATGTTTCTGAAAACTCACGATGCAGACTGAATGATAACCGGGATCGGGTGATAGCTTTTAGGTTCTATTTTAGCATTCGAAGATTTTTGGTACGGTTGATCATAGTATCCTTTTGATGAAACTTAGGAATATTTTTAATTTTTCTCCTACATCAGCGAAAATATTAGCCTCGTATCAAACCGACCGTTGGCAATCAGTCTACACGAGTAATGCACAGTCACGTCCTATGGGACTAAACAGAGGCCTACCCACGGCTCAATACTTTTTTCTATTTATGAGAACGATTTGCCAATCATTTCTCTTATTGTAAAATACCTATGTAGGTAGATGATGTACAATCATACTTGAGTAGTACTGCTGGATCAGTGACTGCGAATATCACGAGGCTCAATGAAGACTTCAGCTAATGGTCTTTTGAAATGAACGTTCGTCGTCTTTGCAAGCAGACGTGTTTTTTTATCTCTCTTGAAAAATTTGTTGATATTTTCCAAATAATTTTTTAATAATTTCTAAATTATAACACTTAACATATAAAAATAATTTTTTGAGACATAAGACAAAATTAATAAAATAAAAACAATATAAGAAAGAAATACATTTTAAAATTAGTTTCAAACTTGTGAACCATAAATTGAATAATTTACATTACAAACCAATAGCAAAACAAAGTAAAATACAAATTACAAAACAACATTACAAACCAAAAACAAAACAAAATAAAATTTACAAGAACAATTTCAATAGGACTAAATTTTTGCTTTCTCAAAGTTCTGTGCTTAAAATTTTAAACAAAACACTGAAATTATATAAACGAAACATTAACAAAACATTACAGAACAATTACAATAACAAAAGTCCTAAATTTTTGTCGCGACAAAAGTGTTAAATAAAAACAAAACATAGATAAAAACAAACCAAAAATATATAATCACTTCTTGTTTATAAATCCTCTTGTCAAAATAAAGCTTTTGTGGAACTTATTTTATTGGTGGAACATAAATTTGTCCGTTAAATTTAAAAATTACACTACTGAGCTAAAAAATAGAACTTGAAATTATAAAACAATTTTGAAATAAATATCACTTGATAATACTATAATTAAAAGTAGAGATACTATAAAACAATAAAATGGAAAAAATAAGAGATCAGTTTAGCGCAAGTAAACGGCTAAAAGACTCATCACCCGTATCACCTGCTGAAAATAGTTTAAAGGCACCTCGTCTGTCCAGTGGGGACAAGACTTTTCTTGTAGCTCTCATCAGGGAAAGTGAATCTCTTACTGCCCAACTTATAAAAGATTCTATACGGGAAAGTGAAAAAACCCACTTCGACCATATCAAATCACTCATTTCGGAAAGTGAACAGCGGATTCGCTCTTTGGTGGAATTGGAGTTTCAGAGCTTCAGAAACGCTATTAGTGATATAACTGAGAGGGTCAGAAACCTGGAAGTTAAATGCAAGCAAGTTGATAATATGAAGGTTGAAATTGTGAGCTCAGAAGGAAAATGCTGGCGAGAGAAAATACCATGGTGGCAGACAGTATTAGAATAAGCGGTATTCCATTTGTTGAAAATGAAGACCTCTCCTTTAGCTTTAACAACATCTGCCAAAATTTAAATATTACGGCTCCACAAGTAAAAAACATATACAGACTGCGGAGAATATATAAATCAAATAACCCTCAAAGGCCTAATGGAGACGCTATAGTGGTCAAATTACAATCACCCTATGCAAAAAATTTCCTGCTTAAATCAATAGCAAGACACAAACGTGAAAACAGAAGTAAACTGACTCTTAAGCATATGGGAGTGCAAAGTGATCAACCTATCTATATAAATGAAGACTTAATACCTCACAACCATAAAATTTTGATTACTGCATTGCGGGATAAAATTCATTCTGCCTATACTCTTAGAGGGCTGGTCTATATTAGAAAGCGGAGCACTGATGAACCCGTTCTTATAGAATATATTGAAGACCTAGACGAGCTTTTTCGTTAGTAACTAACTTTTATTACTGCACTAACTTTCATTATTTTATCATACTATTTGTATTATTTTTTAGTGCTTTTATATGTTAATATAATGACATTACATAATTTTTTCTTTGTATTCAAATTTGCGTTTACCTATGTCAGTCCACTTAAAATATTTAACAGGTTTTTATTACTTTGCGTTGCATCAAATATTCTTTATGTCCAATTTCACGATTAACCATCTTGGTTCCAGAGAGGGTAATTATAACGCTATTCGCATACTTTCTAAACAACACCTAGGACTAAATCTTTGTCACATCAATGCCCAAAGCTTATACTGCAAAATTGATGAATTCCGTTATCTGTTTGAAGATTCAGGTGTGGATGCCGTATGTATCTCAGAAACGTGGTTTAATGAATCTCACAACGACAAACATGTTGAATTAAGAGGATATAAATTATTTAGATGTGACCGGTGTGAAAAAGCTGGTGGAGTGGCTATTTACATTAAGAGCAATATTTCGTGTAAGCTTCTGAGAACTTTCACTGTGGATAATGATGTTGAGTATATCTTATGGTGAAAAATTGCTGCTTGGGTGTGTTTACAGACCAAATAAAAATATCAAATTGGACACCATTATATCTGAGTTAGAACAAGTTTCTGTTGCCTATACCAATATTATAATATCAGGAGATTTTAATGCCAATTTATTAACCAATTCTAGTTCAAATTTTTGTACAAAAATGACTTCGCTTAATCTTCACCCTGTTAATAACTCAATGCCAACACATTTCACTGAGACCAATGCCTCTCTATTAGATCTCTTCCTCGTCTCTGATAGCTGCAAAATATCTCATTATGACCAATTAGCAGCACCAGTTTTTTCAAGGCATGATCTTATATTTCTGTCATATAATTTCAGAATACAACGTTATGAAAAATCATTTTGTTATCGTGACTTCAATAATATTGATATGTCGTCACTTGGGAATGACCTTTTTCTGCTAGCTGGGACGATATTTTCTACATACCATCTGTTGATGCACAAGTCGAACATTTAAATGGTCTTATCTACCAGTTATTTAATAAACACGACCCACTCAGAACCAAAACATCTAATAGAAGAATAAATCCCTGGTTTTCCTCGGAGACTAAATCGGCTATTGAACGTCGGGATCTACTTTTTAGTCGATGGAAACGTTACAAAACACCACAGTTGCTTGCGGATTATCACGAGGCGAGAAGAGAAGTTGTAACAATGATCAGGTGGGAGAAGCTATTATATTACGGCAATAAATTTCAGAATACAGTAAATACTAAGCATACATAGAGGCAGATTCGCGAAATGGGAGTTGTAAACTCCAATCACAAATCAGACACATTAGATGTTAATGCTGTTAATAGGAAATTTGCTAATATTCCGCAACCACCGGTAAATGTGAATTTTTATGATGGTAACAACAATATATCTACAATAAACGATTTCCACTTCCGACATCTTAGTTTGGATGACACAATTGAAGGATTTCTAAAAATTAAGTCTGATGCTGTTGGCCTAGACGACATCCATCCTCGTTTTATAAAACTTATATTGCCTTATATAATACGTCATATCAATCACATTTTCAACACGATTTTAACAACTAGCACTTTTCCAATTGAGTGGAAGTCAGCGAAAATTATTAAAGTACCTAAAAGTGATGGTGGCTACCGGCCAATATCTAGCCTTCCCTATATATCAAAAGTTTTTGAGAATTCTTCGTAAACAAATTTATAAACACATACTCCACAATAATTTACTAACAGACCATCAGTCTGGTTTTAGACCTCAACACAGCTGCACTACAGCATTGACCGAGGTGGTTGAGAATATCCGTGGCAATCTAGATGAGAATAAGTTAACATTTTTGGTTTTACTTGATCACTCCAAGGCATTTGACACTGTTGACCATCAAATGTTGTTATTGAAGCTTGGCAATATTTTTAAATTTTTTACAACCGCAACAAAATTAATATCTTCTTATTTAACTGGTAGACCACAGATAGTTGTCAATGGTAGTATTGTTTCTTCACCCTTATTTACAAGCCGAGGTGTTCCGCAGGGGTCCATACTTGGCCCACTTTTTTACTCCATGTATACAAATAACCTTCCTTTGCAGATCAGATACTCTAAAATTCAAATGTATGCTGATGACGTACAGCTATATTTAAGTTGTTCAAAAACAGCTATAAATTCTGCTATTAATGAAATAAATTCTGATCTACATAATAGAATTTATCAATGGGCATCTGCTAATGGACTACTTCTTAATCCTATTAAGTCTAAATTTTTAACAATTGGCAAAATCCCGCCAGTACTAAGAGGGAATTTGTATATTTCTCTCAATGGGACAAAAATTCAATTGGTAAATACAGCCAAAAATTTGGGCGTTACATTTAATAGCTCGCTGACATAGTCGGATCACATTAATCAAGCATGTTGCATAATTTATGGGAGGATTAGAACCCTATGGCAGACTCAACACCTTACACCCATGAGGATAAGGATGATGATTGCCAGAACATATTTAATTCCTTCTCTTTTATATGTCTCTGAGATTTTTGCTGGATGCAATATGACTTTGAATCGAAAGCTCAAAAAAGCGTTTAATAATATTGTTCGATATGTTTTTGCTTTGAAAAGATTTGATCATATATATAATGTATGATATGAGATAAATTTGGAATAAATTTTTGCTCTATAACTGCTTATAATGTATCTATTGTTGTGTTGACTTTGTTAAAGATTGACCAATATTTGGTCCAAGTTCTTACATGAGCTATAAATATAATTATTATTCTGTCGCTAACTGCTGGAATATTAGTAATATATTGTAATGTATTGTAATATATCGAATAACTGAGCTTGGCCCTCTGTAAGTTAATTAGTCTTCTCTCAAGTACTTTTCATAACTTTATTAAGTAGCATTTGTAAAAGTTTGCTATTCATATATTCGTATACTTATACGTATATAAAGCATATATATTCTGATACCAATGTTACATTTTAACCTTTTTAAAACGTTTGAGTTCGTTTAAGTTGTGTTAAAATAATGATAATAATAATTGATGGTTTCCAAATGGGTGGCAAGTAACCCAATTCGATACAATTTAGTATACTATCAGGTCCTGGAACGGATGAGTTTTGTAGAGACCTTAAGTTTGATAATACGACTCCTGCAGAAATAAACGAAAAATGTATACACGATGAATGAGATATTTTGTAAGCATAGAAAGTTTGGTTACCAAATAGTTTATCCGAATATGTTGTAGCAAAAAAATCCGCAAATAAGTTGCCTATTGGCATGTCATCCTCAGCATAACATGAGTTAAATTTCGAATTAGTAGAATCAATAAAATTATTAAAGGCTTTCGGGTTAATCTTCAATTTCATTTTCATTCGAAGTAAACAGTCATTAAATGCCAATATGTTTACGGTAATGTATTTAGATCTCATTAAATAGTAATTTTTGAAATCCCTTGAAGAGCCAGATAACAGATACGATTTTTTATAAAATTTCTTCCTTCTATTTTTATGTCCGATAAAAAATAGCAGTATGCAACAAATGGAAAAAAATTTGCTGACCTTGGATAACAACTATATTTTTTGATTCGCTATGGTTGCCTTGTTGAAAAAATGATCAGCATTTCAGATTCTATGAATAAGTTTTATACTTAGAATTTTTTTTTCCTACAATGTGGGATTTTTGAAGAGGCTGGGCTCTAATCCTCCCATAAATTATGCCACATGCTTGATTAATGTGATCCGACCATGTCAGCGAGCTATTAAATGTAACGCCCAAATTTTTGGCTGTATTTACCAATTGAATTTTTGTCCTATTAAGAGAAATATACAAATTTCCTCTTAGTACCGCCGGAATTTTGCCAATTGTTAAAAATATAGACTGAATAGGATTAAGAAGTAATCCATTAGCAGATGCCCATTGATAAATTCTATTATGTTGATCAGAATTTATTTCATTAATAGCAGAATTTATAGCTGTTTTTGAACAACTTAAATATAGCTGTACGTCATCAGTATACATTTGAATTTTAGAGTATCTGATCTGCAAAGGAAGGTCATTTGCATACATGGAGTAAAAAAGTGGGCCAAGTATGGACCCCTGCGGAACACCTCGGCTTGTAAATAAGGGTGAAGAAACAATACTACCATTGCAACTATCTGTGATCTACCAGTTAAATAAGAAGATATTAATTTTGTTGCGGTTGTAGAAAATTTAAAAATATTGCCAAGCTTCAATAACAACATTTGATGGTCAACAGTGTCAAATGCCTTGGAGTGATCAAGTAAAACCAAAAATGTTAACTTATTCTCATCTAGATTGCCACAGATATTCTCAACCACCTCGGTCAATGCTGTAGTGCAGCTGTGTTGAGGTCTAAAACCAGACTGATGGTCTGTTAGTAAATTATGTGGAGTATGTGTTTATAAATTTGTTTATGAAGAATTCTCAAAAACTTTTGATATATAGGGAAGGCTAGATATTGGCCGGTAGCTACCATCACTTTTAGGCACTTTAATAATTTTCGCTGGCTTCCACTCAATTGGAAAAGTGCTAGTTGTTAAAATCGTGTTGAAAATGTGATTGATATGACGTATTATATAAGGCAATATAAGTTTTATAAAACGAGGATGGATGTCGTCTAGGCCAACAGCATTAGACTTAATTTTTAGAAATCCTTCAATTGAGTCATCCAAACTAAGATGTCGGAAGTGGAAATCGTTTATTGTAGATATATTGTTGTTACCATCATAAAAATTCACATTTACCGGTGGTTGCGGAATATTAGCAAATTTCCTATTAACAGCATTAACATCTAATGTGTCTGATTTGTGATTGGAGTTTACAACTCCCATTTCGCGAATCTGCCTCCATGTATGCTTAGTATTTACTGTATTCTGAAATTTATTGCCGTAATATAATAGCTTCTCCCGCCTGATCATTGTTACAACTTCTCTTCTCGCCTTGTGATAATCCGCAAGCAACTGTGGTGTTTTGTAACATTTCCATCGACTAAAAAGTAGATCCCGGTGTTCAATAGCCGATTTAGTGTCCGAAGAAAACCAGGGATTTATTTTTCTATTAGATCTTTTGGTTCTGAGTGGGACGTATTTATTAAATAACTGAAAGATAAGACCATTTAAATGTTCGACTTGTGCATTAACATGGTATGTAGAAAATATCGTCCCAGCTAGCAGAAAAAGGTCATTCCCAAGTGACGGCATATCAATATTATTGAAGTCACGATAACGAAATGATTTTTTATGACGTTGTATTCTGTAGTTATATGACAGAAATATAAGATTATGCCTTGAAAAAACTGGTTCTGTTAATTGGTCATAATGAGATATTTTGCAGCTATCAGACGAGGAAGTGATCTAATAGAGAGGCATTCATCTTAGTGAAATGTGTTGGCATTGAGTTATTAACATGGTGAAGATTAAGCGAAGTCATTTTTGTACAAAAATTTGAACTAGAATTGGTTAATAAATTGGCATTAAAATCTCCTGATATTATAATATTGGTATAGGCAACAGAAACTTGTTCTAACTCAGATATAATAGTGTCCAATTTGATATTTTTATTTGGTCTGTAAGCGCACCGTTACTTCCAGAAAGACACTGTAGAAATTTCCAGATAATCGGTTCTGCTTTTAAGCCGCTTACGGTCTTCAAACACATTTATTTTTATATATAAAATGAATGTATATGGATGTAAATAACTTTTACCCGGTATGGTTTGGGCAATACCCACTTAATCAATCTCGTCCAGTTATTGACTGTTGATGTATATGCTTGGACAAATTTAGAAATTTCTACTAATACCATTCTCAAAATATACTAAACTTAATATTTACTATGTAAATGTATAAATGATAAATATGCGATGTCACGTTTTTTGCTATAGAACAGCTAATTTATATTGACCACAAAGCTATTTGGTATAAATTAAGATTGTTTTATTATTATGTTACTATTTTGAAATTAATGACAAATAGATATCTATTTTAAATGGGAGTGACACCGCCCTATTGAATTTTTTGAAGTTGATATAGCCTTATAGTTCCTCCCAGACATACAGAGAGATACTGTAAAATGTCCAAAAAAATCGAATCAGCTGTTCAGCTGTCTACAAGGCACAAACAAACGAACTTACATAGATACATACATTCATTTTTATATACATAGGTATATAGTTATTATAACGCAAGAACAAATACATTAATTTTTTCAACATTTTTTTATTTATCAATATTTATTTTTTATCAATATTTTTGTAGCGCTTTAATTTTATACATTTAAAAATTTTTGTAGCCAAACAAAATAGAAATAAACCTAAGTTGGCTACAGAAGCAAAAGAAGTCGTGTAGCCGTGTTGCTATCAAAAGAATCGTATTCATATAAGAGTGTGTATTTCGTTTTTTGTATTTTTTTGTCGGTAGCCTACCGTTATCTACATTATTTTTCTAAATAAACGTAGCAGGTCGCTCAATAAGTCCGTAGGATGACACATAGATGGCGTTACTACTTGTAACATTTTCAGTGAAACAACTTTTGTTATTACAAAAATAGAAAAAGGTTAATTTCGAGTATTGATGAAGCATTGTTCCTTTAAGAAAAAAAAAATCAATGGAAACCAAACAATAGCTTGATAAACATTATCCGAACTCTGCTCCATTGAGACAAATGTTAGAGTAGTAGTCGTACTAGCTCAAATGTGGTCGTACTAGCACAAATGATGAAGAGCGCTTTGTACGTCTAAATGAGGCTGCTATTCCAGATAACATAAAAAAAATCCACAAATTAGTTATGACAGATCGCTAATTGAAGGTACACGAGCTAGCTGACATTTTAAAGATATCAGATGGTAGTGTTTTCACCATTTAGCACGAACATTTGGGTATGCTCTGTTCAAAGTCGTCAAATCGTACCTCAAATCGATGAAAACGATGGCAAAATTGAATGAATTGGACTTCGAATTGCTTGTCCACCCACTGTATTCTTCAGATCTAGTCACCAGCGACTTTTTCTTGTTTTCAGATCTCAAGAGAATGCTTGCTGGAAAGAAATTTAAGTCTAATGATAAAGTAATCGTTGAAACTGAGACATATTTTGACAAGAAAGAGAATTCGTACTATAAAAGTGGCATCGAAAGGTGGGAAAAACGCTATACTCATTGTATCGCCCTCGAAGGCAACAATGTTGGATAGTAAAATCGAATTTTTTCAAAATTTTGTTTTTTCTTCTTATCCTACTGACTTGTTGAATGACCTGTTATGTGGTCCGTTTTTTTATTTTTTCGAAATTTCGCATACGTCCCTACTACATACATAAATATGTATATGTCTGCACGAAATTTCATATATCTACGAGAACTGCTTTTATTTTTGTCCATTTACTCTATGGGAACGAAGCAGTGTGTGACCTAATTTAAAAGCTATGGTGCTGCCACATAAAGCTTCTACTTTTTCTATTAGATTCCATTCATGCAATAGGTCATAAACTACTTTAGCTCACTGCTTTCCCGTTCCATTTCTAGGATTTCAAATGTTTCTTTTTTAACATTGTATGATATGACTACTATATAGAACTCGATCAATGGACTCCTTTCCTATTAACGATTGCAATATTTTACCATCCCAGTAAACTGTAATGCTACCAATTTCTTCGTCATAATTTTATTTTATTTTATTTTATTTTATTTTTTTCATTTTTTGTCCAATTTTAACTAGAAGTTCTGAGAGGATTTTGCGAATAGAAAATTTATTTATTATTACTCATCTACTTCGTTTGTATAGTATATAGTTTTATATATGAATTTGCTCTTTTAAAAAGCTCTAATAATTATTCGCCAGATTTCTAAGTTTACTACATCTAATATGTTTATTTTTTTTTCAGGACTTATACGAAAAGGTGGATTATGACATTCTTTTCCCAAATACTAAAATAAAAGTTAAAGTTAATCCAACTGGTGTGGTTTTATTAAAAGCTGAAGTTCAACCTGAGATCAATAAATTTAATCTAAACAATAGACATTTTTAATAACACAGTTTTAATTAAAACGAATTTATTTAACACTAGATCATGCTTTCGGCATTTTCTTGAATATTTCCATTTTATATACGAGGGTACTATTTATATTTAGGGAATTTCAAATAATAACAAATATTTTTAAATGAAAATGGCTTTATTGTTTTTCAAAATATTCCCCTTGATGATCAATACAGTTTTGTATTCGTTCAATTCATTCCTTAAAGCAGTTTTTGCATTCCACTTTAGGCATTTACTAAACACGGTTTTTGATTGCTTTAACTGCTTCTTCGGTGCTCGTAAATCGTTGACCACGTATTACCCTTTGATATTCGGAACAAGAATAAGTCATTTTGTGCCAAATTAGGACTGTACGGAGGATGGGACATCAACTCGAAGTTTTGACTGCGCAAATATTCATCTGTTTGACGAGATGTGTGAGAGTTCGCATTGTTATGATGGAGAATGATTAGTCTTCGGCGGTGGGTTTTACGAATTTCTCCGAAAACTTCTGGCAAACAAATAGTCGTGTACCACTCAGAATTGATTGACCTACGTTGCTCAAGCGTAACAGTCACATGACCATTCGACCGAAGAAACAGGCGACCATTTGCTTCGCTGTGCTTTTTCAACGAACAACTTTTATTATATTTAGCTCGTCTTGGAATATCCACACAGACGATTGCTGTTTTGTTTCTGCCTCATACGCATATATCCATGTGTAGACACCTGTCGCGATTTTATACACCCCTTTTGAAGCACTACGTTAACAAATTTTTTTAAAACTAAATCGTCATTCAAAATCGTATGTATCGAAGTGGAACTAATGTGCAAGGATGCCTCTATCTCACAATATGTCGAATGACGATCTTGCGTTATCAGTTCAATCACTGCATCGATATTTTTTGGTACAATAACCGATTTTTAACGACCTTCACGGAATTCGACTGCGACCGAACTACGACCACGATTACAACGAACTGAGTTCATCGAAACATTTCTGTTGAGATAATCCGCGTCGAGAGTTGTGAAAAATAATCCAACAAAAACCATCTCTTGAAATTTCCATTGTTTTGCCAAATTGATTTTCTTAACTCACTGTAAACAAAACAAATAGCACTTGTACATCAAAGCGTTGTGAATACGTTTATACTAAAAAATGTCAAACTCTATTATGGTGTTGCCAGATTTCAGCTATTAACAATAGCGTTTCCAGTTTCTGAAATATGTATATTCCTGAAATATGTATATTTATTGTATTTAATTTTTATATAACTAACTGGATCACTATATGCAAAACAAACTTTATATAAAATTCGCTTAAAAATATCCTGCTTAAAATATTTCCAATATAGCGGAATAGTCAAATGTCAATTATGTCGATAATTTACCCTTTATTGTATCCAAGATTGAATATTTTTTATACTTTGGTATACATAGAATAAAATAACAAAAACTGTTAGTAAAACAACAAAATTAAATGCATTGAATACGTTTATAATTAAGCAAAGCAGATAAATTAAAATTAATGAAAACAGACAGACGGGTATCCATAAGACATCCATAAAAGTGTTAATAAATGGCTGTTATTTTGATTTACCCACCTTTAACTTACGTGCACGTTTTCTTTTCCCGCTAAACATAATTTTATGTGTCCTTAATTCTCTAAATTCAGTACAAAATATTTTTTACGTTCACTTTTTGTACCTGCACATTTATAGGTTTATTACGTATGGCAACTCAACTTAAATTCAGTTGACAGTTGGCCACTCAACTGAAATAATAATTTACATAAGGCAACTCATGTCGGTCGTTATTTTAACAGATGGACAACTGAAAGTAAACAATTCCGTTGAGTGTTTTAACGGAATGGCATTGTTGTCTTGTAAAATACAAAAAATACACAAATAAACAATAATTTAAAAATTAAAAAAAATTAATAATGATAAACGCGGTGGATCTATTTATTTCATTTATTTATTTGATTTAAATATAATAGTCTTAGCGCAACAATATTAAAATCTTTTCAATTATAGCGCTAATGCGAATATTTAAACAAGATAACAAAATAATAACGTATTATAAATAATTAAAAACAGAAATAATTAAAAAAACCGATATAATATAATAAAATAAAAGAAAATTAGATTAGTTAAAAATCAAACAAAAAATTCGAAAAAAAGAAAAGAGTTATACCATATCAACATATTGTTACAAAAATCAAGTTGGACACCCCAGCATTTATTACATTGCTAAAAAGAATAAACAAAAGCCACAAAAACAACTATACGTGCTGTTTATAAATAACCAAATCGACAACAACAACATTAGCAGAAATGTTGTAAATAAAAATATACGGCGAGAACAACAACAGTCAGGAAAGAAAACTAGTAACAAACAACAACAAACAAAAGAACTAAACGAAGTAGATGTTTACATCCGCATGGCTTCATAAGAACTAAAAAGAAAATAAAGGTAAGAACTGGAATCTATCTGAAATATCGAGAGGTTCGAGCTTTCGAATAATTGTTTAATCAGCCATATAAAAAGCACATCAATCCGGACAGCAGTCAGTTTATATGGTGTAAACTCAGCGAGTAGAGTTTACGTTTAAACTCAGTGTGAAGAGAGTTTATAAGGAGTAAACTCGTGAAATCAGTCGTGAAGTAAAAACCAGTTTAGTTTGAGCTAACTCAGTAAAGAGAATTAAGACCAGATAACCTCTAGTTATATGAATAACCTTAATACATTCTTCCCCTTATATTTCTTTATACTTATTTCATTATTATATTTTAAGCTATAGAATTTCATTTTCATTCATAACTATTTATATTTTCTTATATTAAAATTCTGAAAAATAATATATATTTAAAAATATGTAAATTCTATTGTTTATAAATTTGAAAACTGAGTGAATCACATCAGCTAAAATAAAAGAAATAATTATTAAAAAACATACTTTTAATCCAAATAATTGGTACAGTCGGGTTTGCGAACGAACAAAAAAAATTCTAAATCAAAAGAGAAGCTTTGTACACATTTTAATTTTTTGAATAAAAAAGTCAAGTTTGAAAAAAATCAAATCTTTCAAAAGCGAAGAGGTAAAGGAACAAATAACTACAGAAAAAATTATATTGAAGAAATAAAGGATGATACCCAAAAATTTAATTGAAAAAAAAACTACACAAACAAGCAAAAAAAATATTAGAACTAACCAGCAATAACAATTATTAAAGGTTTTATTAAAGACAACAGAATGAATTACAACATACAACGATGGCTTTGAACTCATTCGATTTATTGCAAGGGGTACCCGAATTTGATGGAAAGACAGAGGAGTTAGAGATGTTTAAAAAACATGTAGAAGAAATTCGCAAATACGTTGATGCAGTCTTCCAACCGCTATTTGATTTGAGGGTGAGAAATAAAATCGTGCGATTATAATACTTATAAATAACAACAATCCATATAGATGGGAAAAAATTAAGGTAATATTAAGAATTAAGTTTAATATATCAGAGAGCGCAGAGGGTATTATAAATAGAATAAAAACAGTAGAGCTTAAGTCAGATGTTGGTGGTTTATATGACAACATACTAAAATTATTGACAAAGTTAAATTTAAAAACCAATTTTGATAGAGAAAAAGAGCAATGGTTTAGTTGTAATAATAATGAAAAAATGGTCTTAACAATTTTTATTTGTAAACTGCCTAATGATCCAAAATTAGTTCTTAATTATAGAAAGCCACACTCTTTACTCAAAGCAAAAGAAATTTTAATAGAAACTGAATATTTTTTCAAAAAGTGCGGATTTACAATCTTTTTTTCATATAATAAAAAATAATAACATAAATAGAAATGTTGTTAATAACCATACTAGAATATTTTCAAATTCACAAACGGGCAATACGGTTACTAACTCATTTATTCGAAATAACACTGATAATTTAAATAATAATAGAAATTTTAGTGATAACAACTATTATGATAGGAATGATTATGCCAATCGGAATTATAATAATTCAAACAATTCCTCAAAACGGAACGGATTAGTAATTTCTGCGAATAATAATAAAAATTTTCAGAGTAATAGTCAACGTGAACAAGATGGTATGGTTAATTTACGAATTCTATGTACCTCGGGAAATTGTAGTAGTGGAAATCATGGTAATAATGTGGCTTTTTTGATGTTGACAACAGCGAAGTTTCAAATTTTCAATTATTGGCGAAAGAATTTTCCCAGCATAATAGTGGTAAACTGGGACCATTCCTATTGGATAATTGTTTGATAAAGGTGGGGCACTACACTTATTAGAGAAGGTTTGTTTCATAGTTATTTCGAAACAGAACTTGAATGGCCAATCGTTTTGAATACTATTTGTTCTAGGACTATTATATCATCTAAGATAACTATACCACTGTTTAAGGAGTTTAATTCTACTGGTTCTAATACCCAAATGTTGGAGAGAGATATTCAGTGATTTCGATGGTGTTATAGGGTGTAATATTTTTAAAGCATTAGACGTGAAAATTGATTTAAAGAACAATAATTTAATTACTTCCAATGCAAAAATTCCATTAGTATATGACAACGTTACAAAAAAATGTGATGAATATAATAAATCATCTAAATTTTATAATAACAGATATAAATTTTAATGAGCCGAAATCGGAATATTTAACTAATAGATTAAAAGCAGAAAATTTTAATAATGAAGAAATTAAAGAGTTAACAAAATTGATTAGAAATTTTAAACATGTATTTTATATTGAAGGTGAAAATTTATCAGCAGTTTGTAAATATAAACATATACACCTACATATCGTTTACCAGAAGTACATAAACTAAAAGTAGAAAAACAAATATGTAAATGAAATGTTAAAATCAAGGATAATTACAAACTCGTGTAGTCCATACAATGCACCACTGTGGGTTGTATCCAAAAAACTTGACAATTCAGGAAAACAAAAATGGAGAGTAGTAGTAGACTACCGAAAACTTAATGATGTTGCCTTTGAAGACAAATTTCGAATACTAAATATAGAGGATCTGTTATAAAAATTAGGAAACTCACAATATTTTAGTACTCTAGAGTTTTATCAACTCCAACTGAACACTACGAGTTTATTAGAATGCCTTTTGGCTTGAAAAATGCACCAGCGTCATTTCAAAGAATGATGAATAAAGTATTACATGATTATGTAAACAATATGTGTGTGGTTATTTGGATGATGTATGGATATTTTCAACGTCTACTCAGGAACATATTTCATCACTAACGAAAATGTATGCCAGTAGACAAGTGTAACTTTTTAAATGTGAATCCGAATATCTGGGACATATTATAACTCCTGTTGGAATTAAACCAAACTCCTGTTGGAATTGACAAAATTGTGGTAATTCGGAAAATTTCGTTGCCAGGGACAATTAAGGAAATACGACCTTTCTTAGGCTTAACGGATTTCTACAGGAAATTCATAAAGGATTACAGCCAAATCGTACTTCCTATGATATCCTTTTTTAAAAAGGCTTAATTATTGATATGAACGACCAAAGATATATTGATTCCTTTGATAAATTAAAGAGAATTTTATGTAATCCTCCCGTTTTGGCCAAAATCTGATAAAATGTTTAACTACGGATGCCAGTAATAACGCATTAGGCGTGGTTTTATCTCAAAATGGACATCCAATCGCGTTTATATCAAGAACATTGAATAAACATGAGCAGAACTATAGTGCAATCTATAAGAAGCTATTGGCTATTGTATGGTCAATTAGATACATCAGACCGTATTTGTTTGGTAGGAATTTAAGATCCAAACTGATCATCGACCACTTGTGTGGCTAAATTCATTGAAGGAGCCAAATATAAAACTGCAACGTTGGAAAATACAACTGAATGAATATGATTTTGACATTGAGTAAGGTAGGACAAATAAAGTTACAGATTTTCTAAGTCGTTTGAATGTAAATAATTTGGATGAAGGAGAACATATTGCGTATTCTGCTAAGGCTTCCCATATCAGAATCACCGGTAAATGTTTTTAAAAATCAGCTTGTAGTTTATATTGGAATTAAAAATAGTTATAGAAGAACAATTTTATGTGAAAGCAAAATTAGGCATGAAATTATATTAAAAGAATACTTTGAAGAAAAGGTATTAGAATTTTGAAGTATATTTTTCCAATGAAAGGAATAGTAGCTATATATTTTGCTAATTTGAAATATTTAAACATTACAGCAAACAATAGTTCACTTTTTCTCAAACATTCAGGAAGTCAAATTTTTACGATGCAACTAATTTATTAGAAACATTTTTGATAAGAACAATCTTCTAGAGATAATTGCAAAATACCGTAATGACAGAAATCATGGAGGGATCGAAGAAACCTTTTTAGAACAAAAAGAAAAATATATGTTCAAAATTTAAAGTAAGAAATACATAAATGTTCTATTATTGCAATTTAAATTAAATTTGTTAATGTAGTATGTGTAAATTTGATAGGAGGCCTATAAAATCAGAGTTATGTGTTACAGAAACACCTATAAACTCAAATGAAATAGTTCACATTGTCGTGTGGTTTTTAACTAAATTATGAGATTTTTAACATTTACTGACAAATTAACTAAACCTGTCTGTGTCCAGTACTTGAGTGATAAAAACTCAATGACTATTGCTGAAATATTCAGGGAAAGGATACCTATTATTTTAATTATTATTATTTTTATTAGGTCGTCCTAAGAAAATTATTGCTGATATCGAATTCAATACCGCATTTATTAGAGATTTTCTTAATTCAGAAGAAATAGATTTTAATTTCACGTCACATAAAACACACATAAGTAATTCGGATATTGAACGTTTCCTTTTGACATTAAATAAACACATTCGACTTTTTAAGTTAGAAGAAAAATATAAATAATATGATGATAAATCTCTCGTATATAAGGCAGTTCAAATTTATAATGACACTATTCATACAACAACAGGATACAAAGCTTATGATTTGCTTCACAATAAAGTAGATAAATCTATTTGGAAAAGTTTACATGATAGTATTCATGGTAGTCTCCATGATAAAATATATAGAATTATAAAACTTAACGAAAATGGAGTAATTTGCCATGAATATAATAAAAAAGAATTAGTTAAGAATCTTGATTTCCAAAACCTTAAACAACAGCCGAAATATATTATAAAACAAGTTGGGATAAAAATAAGACAAATTTCAATGATGATAAAGGTGGTAAGCGTGACAGACAAATTGTGAAGAGTTTTTAAACATCAATATAAAATACCAGACATGAAATTTGATAGAAAAATCCCTACCAGTGATTTTTCAAAATAAAATAACAGATGGAACAAATATATTAAATGTATAATTAAATATGAAACAAAACGAGTTTTGTAAATACTTTACATTACTTTATTGTTAAGTACACCAAATTGTACAATATACACTAATTATTTTAAATTTTAGCAGCTTAATTTTTCTTAATTTTTAATATACTTAAGAACTTTATACTATAAACATTTCATGAAAAACCTGCATACAAAATACTATGTACATAAGTATATTTAAAAAAAAACTGTAGATAATACAAATAATTAATACTTAATGTTAATACAATAAATAATAAAAAATAATTAATAATTAATGTTAATACAAATAATTAAAAAAAAATCACATTCCAGGATTCTTCCCCTAATATTTCTTTATACTTATTTCATTATCATCATCATAATTATTTATATATTATATTTATCACGATTATTTATATTTTCTTATATTATTAAAATTCTTAAAAATATGTATAAATACTTCAAAATATGTAAATTTTATTAACTACAAATTTGAAAGCTGAACGAATCACATCAACTAAAATAAAAGAATTAATTATTAAAAAAAATATAGTTTTAATCCAAATAATTCTCTGGTTGAAAAAGTTGTGATCGAATCTAAGTTGTAACAACGATCGAGTTCGAAGATCTTTAGGAAGAAAGATCTGCCGAGTAATTGTTGCTGTTTATAAAATTGTAAACAGACGATGTAATTAAAAATAGAAATTGTTATTGTTTGTGAAAAGGTTACAAACAGTGGAACACAAAACTGTTGAATAAATTAAATTTAATTAAATTTTAATTAATTAAAAACAAAAATTATTTTATTTTAACTGCAGTCTACGAACACATAAATACACGTTTTTAAAAGGTAAAAACAATAAATACATTATAAAAATGTTGCTAAAATACTTTATAACCTCATTTCTAAACCGGTTTGCGTTGTCAATGATTTATATCTTATTTGTAAGTTGGTTCAAAAGACAAGTGTTGTAAAAAAATTATCGTTCGGAGGAGGCTCTTCTATATTTTTGTTAAATCAATTTTCTCACGCACGCAGATCCAGCAACCCTCAAAAACTTAAAAAGATAATTTAGCTGCCCAGTAGACAATATTCTTTGCAAGAATATAAGGCTCATAAATTTAAGTATATTTCTAAAAGTCATATGAAATATAGAATAGAAAAAAGGTAAATTGACTCACATGTACCTATGTTGTGCACATACCTTGCAATGTTATTATATATATTAAGTTTATTAAGCTCACTGCTGGAATAGTTCGCCTAAGTTTCATAGCCATACAGTAGTTAGGATGACCACTTGCAAAAAAAAAAAATTAAAAAAGAATCAAATACATAACAGTTCTGCTGAAAAGTCTTTCATTAAATAATTATGTTCATTACCATATGTACACATAAAACTTCGGCATCTTGCCAGATCAGTCCGCTTTCGTTATGTCAATGCGCCAACTTATTATAATAAATTTTAATACAGACAGAAATATGTTCTGACATCTCGGCCAATCCTGCAAATAACTCGTCCTCTAGTTATTCATTAGCTGGCATTGAATTTGGGTCATCATCATAGGCATAATCAATCTCTGGATACAGCGAGCACCATGGTTCATTTTGTCGCTACTAGTGATAGTAGATAATTTTCTTTGGTTACGCTGAACGTCTTCGATGTCTCCAATGTAACGGGTCGTATCTGGAACCCTTATATTTGGCTCAAGTTTTCTTGATTCACCAGTAGTCTGAACAGTACTTTCAAGTAGAGTTAAACCGTTCTCTTTATGTTTGCTCGGAGTCAAATCTTGCCTTCCAAATTTTTCTTGCCTTCTCAATGTTGTTAATTGCGTCATTACTTTTATTACTCATAACTGATTGTTCTTCGTCCACACTAACATCTTGAACTGCCGCTAGAATTTCGTTGATAGGAGCATATTTTGTTGTTCTGTTTTCGTTGGTGTTCAGCGTCCACTGCAGTTTTCTGATCTCGATATCCCAAACTTTAGCATCAATCACCGTTGATTTTAAATACAATAAAATTGACTTATTAACCCTCTCTGTTAGACCATTGCCCGTAGGAGTTGAACTGCTACCTTTATGTGTTTGAAGTAATTTTCAAGCCAAAAGTTTTCAAAACAATATGATGTAAATGTTATACCACGATCAGTTTCTAATATCTTCGGCATTCTAAAATATAATGAAAATCTGGTTAAAGCTTCTACGACAGGTTTAGTTTTCATTGATTTTACTGGACACAACACTGCATAACGAGTCAAAGCATCAATCGTTTTTTTCTAATAATGAAGTCATTAGCATATTGTTCTTCTTGACTAGACTGTTTGAAACCCTTTAGCACATCAATTATTTCTTTTAACTTGTCATCAGTTCATTGCATAATGTGTACTCAGTCATTAATGAAAGGTTTTATAAACATAACAATGCTACTTACATCTTAAATAGTATTTTTGTCATCTGTAACTACTATTAGCGATCCACTTAACGCATCAACATGACCCATTTTACTGCCTTCTCGATGTATTATGTTATAATCGTACTCCATTAGCTCTAACAACAACCTTGCTATACTTGGAATCATCGGTTTTGATGACTTAATGTTGGCTATCGATGAACAATTCGTGACAATATAATAATAGTAATATAAATAATAATAATAATAATAATAATAATAATAATAATAATAATAATAATAATAATAATAATAATAATAATAATAATAATAATAATAATAATAATTAATAATAATAATAATAATATAATAATAATAATAATAATAATAATAATAATAATAATAATAATAATAATAATAATAATAATAATAATAATAATAATAATAATAATAATAATAATAATAATAATAATAATAATAATAATAATAATAATAATAAATAATAATAATAATAATAATAATAATAATAATAATAATAATAATAATAATAATAATAATAATAATAAATAATAATAATAATAATAATAATAATAATAATAATAATAATAATAATAATAATAATAATAATAATAATAATAATAATAATAATAATAATAATAATAATAATAATAATAATAATAATAATAATAATAATAATAATAATAATAATAATAATAATAATAATAATAATAATAATAATAATAATAATAATAATAATAATAATAATAATAATAATAATAATAATAATAATAATAATAATAATAATAATAATAATAATAATAATAATAATAATAATAATAATAATAATAATAATAATAATAATAATAATAATAATAATAATAATAATAATAATAATAATAATAATAATAATAATAATAATAATAATAATAATAATAATAATAATAATAATAATAATAATAATAATAATAATAATAATAATAATAATAATAATAATAATAATAATAATAATAATAATAATAATAATAATAATAATATAATAATAATAATAATAATAATAATAATAATAATAATAATAATAATAATAATAATAATAATAATAATAATAATAATAATAATAATAATAATAATAATAATAATAATAATAATAATAATAATAATAATAATAATAATAATAATAATAATATAAATAATAATAATAATAATAATAATAATAATAATAATAATAATAATAATAATAATAATAATAATAATAATAATAATAATAATAATAATAATAATAATAATAATAATAATAATAATAATAATAATAATAATAATAATAATAATAATAATAATAAAATAATAATAATAATAATAATAATAATAATAATAATAATAATAATAATAATAATAATAATAATAATAATAATAATAATAATAATAATAATAATAATAATAATAATAATAATAATAATAATAATAATAATAATAATAATAATAATAATAATAATAATAATAATAATAATAATAATAATAATAATAATAATAATAATAATAATAATAATAATAATAATAATAATAATAATAATAATAATAATAATAATAATAATAATAATAATAATAATAATAATAATAATAAATAATAATAATAATAATAATAATAATAATAATAATAATAATAATAATAATAATAATAATAATAATAATAATAATAATAATAATAATAATAATAATAATAATAATAATAATAATAATAATAATAATAATAATAATAATAATAATAATAATAATAATAATAATAATAATAATAATAATAATAATAATAATAATAATAATAATAATAATAATAATAATAATAATAATAATAATAATAATAATAATAATAATAAAATAATAATAATAATAATAATAATAATAATAATAATAATAATAATAATAATAATAATAATAATAATAATAATAATAATAATAATAATAATAATAATAATAATACTAATAATAATAATAATAATAATAATAATAATAATAATAATAATAATAAATAATAATAATAATAATAATAATAATAATAATAATAATAATAATAATAATAATAATAATAATAATAATAAATAATAATAATAATAATAATAATAATAATAATAATAATAATAATAATAATAATAATTAATAATAATAATAATAATAATAATAATAATAATAATAATAATAATAATAATAATAATAATAATAATAATAATAATAATAATAATAATAATAATAATAATAATAATAATAATAATAATAATAATAATAATAATAATAATAATAATAATAATAATAATAATAATAATAATAATAATAATAATAATAATAATAATAATAATAATAATAATAATAATAATAATAATAATAATAATAATAATAATAATAATAATAATAATAATAATAATAATAATAATAATAATAATAATAATAATAATAATAATAATAATAATAATAATAATAATAATAATAATAATAATAATAATAATAATAATAATAATAATAATAATAATAATAATAATAATAATAATAATAATAATAATAATAATAATAATAATAATAATAATAATAATAATAATAATAATAATAATAATAATAATAATAATAATAATAATAATAATAATAATAATAATAATAATAATAATATAATAATAATAATAATAATAATAATAATAATAATAATAATAATAATAATAATAATAATAATAATAATAATAATAATAATAATAATAATAATAATAATAATAATAATAATAATAATAATAATAATAATAATAATAATAATAATAATAATAATAATAATAATAATAATAATAATAATAATAATAATAATAATAATAATAATAATAATAATAATAATAATAATAATAATAATAATAATAATAATAATAATAATAATAATAATAATAATAATAATAATAATAATAATAATAATAATAATAATAATAATAATAATAATAATAATAATAATAATAATAATAATAATAATAATAATAATAATAATAATAATAATAATAATAATAATAATAATAATAATAATAATAATAATAATAATAATATAATAATAATAATAATAATAATAATAATAATAATAATAATAATAATAATAATAATAATAATAATAATAATAATAATAATAATAATAATAATAATAATAATAATAATAATAATAATAATAATAATAATAATAATAATAATAATAATAATAATAATAATAATAATAATAATAATAATAATAATAATAATAAATAATAATAATAATAATAATAATAATAATAATAATAATAATAATAATAATAATAATAATAATAATAATAATAATAATAATAATAATAATAATAATAATAATAATAATAATAATAATAATAATAATAATAATAATAATAATAATAATAATAATAATAATAATTAATAAATAATAATAATAATAATAATAATAATAATAATAATAATAAATAATAATAATAATAATAATAATAATAATAATAATAATAATAATAATAATAATAATAATAATAATAATAATAATAATAATAATAATAATAATAATAATAATAATAATAATAATAATAATAATAATAATAATAATAATAATAATAATAATAATAATAATAATAATAATAATAATAATAATAATAATAATAATAATAATAATAATAATAATAATAATAATAATAATAATAATAATAATAATAATAATAATAATAATAATAATAATAATAATAATAATAATAATAATAATAATAATAATAATAATAATAATAATAATAATAATAATAATAATAATAATAATAATAATAATAATAATAATAATAATAATAATAATAATAATAATAATAATAATAATAATAATAATAATAATAATAATAATAATAATAATAATAATAATAATAATAATAATAATAATAATAATAATAATAATAATAATAATAATAATAATAATAATAATAATAATAATAATAATAATAATAATAATAATAATAATAATAATAATAATAATAATAATAATAATAATAATAATAATAATAATAATAATAATAATAATAATAATAATAATAATAATAATAATAATAATAATAATAATAATAATAATAATAATAATAATAATAATAATAATAATAATAATAATAATAATAATAATAATAATAATAATAATAATAATAATAATAATAATAATAATAATAATAATAATAATAATAATAATAATAATAATAATAATAATAATAATAATAATAATAATAATAATAATAATAATAATAATAATAATAATAATAATAATAATAATAATAATAATAATAATAATAATAATAATAATAATAATAATAATAATAATAATAATAATAATAATAATAATAATAATAATAATAATAAATAATAATAATAATAATAATAATAATAATAATAATAATAATAATAATAATAATAATAATAATAATAATAATAATAATAATAATAATAATAATAATAATAATAATAATAATAATAATAATAATAATAATAATAATAATAATAATAATAATAATAATAATAATAATAATAATAATAATAATAATAATAATAATAATAATAATAATAATAATAATAATAATAATAATAATAATAATAATAATAATAATAATAATAATAATAATAATAATAATAATAATAATAATAATAATAATATATAATAATAATAATAATAATAATAATAATAATAATAATAATAATAATAATAATAATTAATAATAATAATAATAATAATAATAATAATAATAATAATAATAATAATAATAATAATAATAATAATAATAATAATAATAATAATAATAATAATAATAATAATAATAATAATAATAATAATAATAATAATAATAATAATAATAATAATAATAATAATAATAATAATAATAATAATAATAATAATAATAATAATAATAATAATAATAATAATAATAATAATAATAATAATAATAATAATAATAATAATAATAATAATAATAATAATAATAATAATAATAATAATAATAATAATAATAATAAATAATAATAATAATAATAATAATAATAATAATAATAATAATAATAATAATAATAATAATAATAATAATAATAATAATAATAATAATAATAATAATAATAATAATAATAATAATAATAATAATAATAATAATAATAATAATAATAATAATAATAATAATAATAATAATAATAATAATAATAATAATAATAATAATAATAATAATAATAATAATAATAATAATAATAATAATAATAATAATAATAATAATAATAATAATAATAATAATAATAATAATAATAATAATAATAATAATAATAATAATAATAATGATAATAATAATAATAAGCCTGGGGGCTAATTCCGGGACTCATGATCGAAATAAATTCGTATCGAAATTAATTTTGATTCGTGCGATTTTTTTGATGATGGCACTCGTTACTTTGCGAATCGATTTTTTAAGAGTGTTGTAAAAGATAAAAAGAGCCTTAACCAACACTACAAATATTTAAACAAAACACATATGCTTACAAAGAAAATTAAATAGTTTATCAAAAGATTTGCGAATTTGTTTTATAATTTTGAAAATTTTTCCTTTTTTAATCGCGGTCATGGACGTAAATTTATTTTTTTATTCTACGTTATCAGAGTTTGAGAGTGAGTGTGATATAAATGCAATTAGAAGAAAAATCCGAGTAACAAGTGATCCACTGGGTTTGCCAAACAATGAGTAAGTGTACATCCCCGTGATTTGTAAAAATTACGTGTAAAAATTTATTTTAATAGGTTTTAAGAAACGTTTTAGAGTTTTCAAGAAAGCTTTTAACTATATAAGCTCTTTTAACTATATGAGGAGTTAGAATTTGCTGGACATTTGACAACTGCCGTACCAGCAAAAATACAATTGTCCACCACTTTATTGCTTTTGGCTTCCGGAGGCTTTCAAAATACTGTCGGCAACGATTTTATTATTGGTATAAGTCAAAGCGCACTTTCGAAAATAGTTTCAAGAGTTCTGGATGAAATGGAAATGAAACTGTGTCCAAAATTTATAAATTTCAGTACCGATAGTTGGGAGGAAACAAAAGAATTTTTTATGAAGAAGTACAAGCTTCTAGGAGGTAAGTGTCATGTACAACTAATATACATACATATACACACCTATAATAATGACTAACTACTTCTTTTTTTAGTCATTGGCTGCGTAGATGGAACTCATTTTGGCTTACAAAAACCACCAAAGGAGCATATGTTTTTCAATAGGAAAGGGTTTCATAGCCTTAATTCAATGGTTGTTAGTATATTTAATAATAACTATCGTAAATAAACCAATAATGATTTATTTGCAGATATGTGGTCACAAGTATGTAATTTAGCAATAAATGGCATATATGGTGGTGCAGCTCATGACTCTTTTGTCTGGAAGGAGTCTGAAGAAAGAATTTTCTTAGAAGAAAAATACAAAACCAATTTGAAAAAAATTTTTGGCTTTTAGATAAGTTGCCTTAATTTACAAACAGAAAATTAATATAAAAATTAATTAATATAAATAATTTCACATTTCAAGGTGATTCTGGTTATCCTCGAAGCATGGTTAAATCAAACCTTACCGAAGTCCACAAGAAGGCTCGAGGGAATCACGATTTAATGACACTCATGCAAAAGCCAGATGTATAGTTGAAAGAACTATAGGCATATTGAAAGCCAGATGGAAAATTTTGTGTCACGACAAAAGAAGCAGAAAGATCCTCATAAAGTTGCAAAATATTCCAATGTTTTCAGCGCATTACATGAATTATGTATAAAATTTATAGTACCCAAATGTGAGGATGTCGAGCAAACAAATATTGATGAAGCGGCTGTAAACTTTGACACTGAAACGGACACACAAATAACTAAAATAGGAAAGCAAATAAGAGATAATATTAAAAATTCTTTGTTTCCAAACTAAATGTTGTACTCTCAATTTATATAAGTATAAAATAAATATAAAATAATAATTTAAATTAATTCATTTATAATTATTGTAAATTTTATTTACGAACAAAAAAACAGAAAGGTAAACTTCAATACGAAAAACAAAAAACAATTCTTAATAAATGAATACTTAAAAGAAATATGCTAAACTCCAATGTCAGTAATTCATACTAATTTTTGTTTAGCTGCTCCAATTCTTTTGTTCGTATATTTAACTCTATCCTCTTAATGTCCATATTAATTTGGTGAAACTCCGTAGCCATTTCCAACTTCTTTTCTTTAGATTTTTATTATTTTATCCAGACTTTTTAAAACTTCATTGTGGTAAGTTTCCGTTGTACATATATTTTTTTTAACAAAATTGTTTTTGTTTCCCTCGGCTTTTTTTTTAAGATGAGGAATCGCAGTGCACTGCTACAGTCCTGTTTTGGAGTATCATCTTGCTCAAATGTATTTATTAGCTTTTCGATTAAATCATCACTTTCTTCACATGAAACTGTGGTGTTGTCATCTATTTCTTTCTGTTGCTGATTTTGGGATCCGAATGTCCGGACCTCCTGTAAACCAGCAACAGTAACATCAAGGCCTGCTGCCTCCAAAATTTTTTCATCAGCAACACTTAGCGGTTTTTTCGTCAAAAAGATCTACTCCAGTTTTCTTGATTGAAGTTTTATTGTAAGAAAACTTTTTCTTAACCATTTTCTTTTGATCAGAATACACCTACCGAAAATTACAAAAGTCTTTATCTGCAGCATGTTAATGTGGAAAACAATTAATAATTTAACTTGCGCCAAGTTCTTACATCTTTTAGCGGCGGACCGGAGACATTTAATTTATTAGTTGAAGTTTCCCAAAGTCTGTTAGCAGCAGCTCTTCCTTGGCATGCATTTGGTTTAAAACGCCTTTGGCCAAATTGCTGTGATCAGACATAAACTCAGCAAGAATTTGTTTTTGTCTAAAATTTATTTTTGTTATATTCGACCTAATAATTGATATTAATTACTTAATTTGCATAAAACTTATTAAAGATTTAACTTACATTTACTTTTTGTTTGCGTGTACCGAAATAAATAAAATGTGGTTAATTTTAAAAAAACTGTTGTTGCACTTGTAAAGCGTTCAAACAAGAATAATTATTTTTTACTTTTTAACACAAACAATAAACCGTTAAGTTACTCGTTAAAGTTTGTGTAAAAAACTCCTTTACAAAGGTACAATAAAGGGAGTAAGTAATACAAAAGAGTACGAAAATCTATACGAATAAATAATTAATATAACAATTAAAATCTTAAATAAACACTTGTTATCCAACGAACTATTTAAAAATAAAATTCGACACCAAATTTGGTATCGAATAAAACTCGCACGGTTACATTCGATCGTACACTCGCTATCGAGTGCCTTACTCGAATGAATCTACATTCTTCTGCACCAATGTTCCATTAAAATTGGTTACATAAATTATGTCGGCTTTCAAAGCGTCAATTATTGAGTTCTTGTTGGTCGGTAGGCACACGTTGCTTCTCCTCCCCGCAAAAGTATTACCATGCAGCTGTTGTTATCAAGTCAAGTAACTGAAGTATCTTTGCAGATGGTGGGAATTACCAATCTTTAAGCAATCCCCAGCTAATCCATAGATCGTCTTGTGATTCATTAGCACCTTATTGTATTTAATATCGACTGGTTTGTTGTTGTTGTAAATAGCAGCTTTTGTAACCAGCACATTATAGTGCATACGCCCCACTTTAGGCATAGACAGAACGTATAAGAGTGTTGATCCATTGCATTGAATTGCCCATCATGTATCCAGCCATTTTCATCCTAAAGAGATACGATCGGTGCCTTATAACGAAATAAACTGAATCCATGGACAGCGCACAGCAGCCCAAGTGATCTATTTGCAGGGAGAGAGGAGAGAAAGAAACGCGAAAAGGAAAGGATGCTCTTACAGTATCTCTCTGTATGTCTGGAATGAAAATGTAGGCTATATAAATTTCAAAAATTCTATCTGGGTGGTGCCACGCCAATACAAAATTTATATTTACTTGTCTATATCTTCAAAACGGTAACAGAAAGTGTCTGCAAATTTGGGCCAAATATATTCATAGTCAATACAAATCATCAGTCAAACAGTAAGGTGAATTGGTTGTGTTACCTCCTATACAAAGTAAATAAATTTCTTTTAGTATAGTTTAAGAACGGTTTAAACCTAAAGTTTCGGTATTTGGTCTGGTGACTTCGTAACCAATACAAATTATCAGTTGTAAGTCGAAGTTGGAAATGGGCGTGGTAACTCTCATACAAAGAAATATTAATTCTACTAAATAAGGTTTAAACATCATCGTGAACAGTGCACATCATCAGTCAGTAATTGGACGAAATTGAAATAGGTGGGCGTGATAACCACCTTTCATTAATACTAAATATTGACACTATTAAACTATTTTATGCGGGACGCCGTTAAAAACAAGTGTTATGCCGACAAACCAGAGACAATGGAACATTTGAAGGTCTACCTTCGTAACGCTTTTGCTGGGGATACGACCACACACACTCGAAAAAGTTATAATAATTGGTCCGATGGAATGGGGGTACTATGAGTCCGGCCGCGGCAGCCATATGAATGAAGTAATATTCCATTTCTAACCGGAACAGTTTTACTTCACAGCAAAAAAATAATATAATGATATGGTGATAAATGCGTAAACGTGGAAATTGATGGTTTTACATGATATCTTAAATGCTTAAATGGTATGATATGGGATGAGAGATGTAATGGGACTGATTGTGAAATGAACTTCTCTTTTTTTATTTTAAGTAAGTATTTTCAGGGCGGAAATCCCTATTTTTCCATTCCACACACGCTTCTAAGTAGTCATTTACTCTTGAAATGCCGCCATTGCACCTTTAAGCCTGTACGCAAATTGTTCTAGCATGACACTAGTAAATGACTTTAGTTAAGACAATTTAGTTTATTTTTGTTTCAATTTGATTTTTGATTCTTAAAAAAATTTCTTCTTTTTCTGTATTTCTTATCTTTTTTTCCTCCTTTTTTCCTTTTCCTTTGCTTTTTTTTTCTTTCTTAAAAAAAAAATTATTTTTTATTTTAACATTGCGCTTCTCTCGAACTTACCATGGGAGAATCGTATGATTCCTTTTTAGTCGTGAGCAGTCATACCCCCCGCAACCTACTAAGGTACGATCTATCCCACTTACAGGCCGGGTCTTGTTAATTCCGCAAGCCAATCTCAAATATTAAATTGTATGTAAATTTTCTTTTATAATTTTAATTTGTATTTCATATTTTATTTCGTATTTCATATTTTATGATATTTTATCATAAAAAAATCATACATTCTTATTATTTATATTATTATATATTTTTTCTCTTAGTGATTAGCTAAGATTCTTAATATGGGTCTTGTGGACCCTCTTACCACTCATAGTGGTTACAGTGACTTTGCCGTTACTTTGGACAGTTTGTCCATTACAAAAAATTGTATCCCCTCTTTTATATTTTCAAGGCGGTTCTTTTCTTAAATTATGTGTTTTATTACGCAGGGCCTGCACACGTTTTATCTCCGAGCGTAAGTCAGTATTAATCTTCTTTTTAGATTCTAATAATTCTTGCAAGCTTGTTCTGGTTATTCTATAAAAAAATATTTCACTTGGTTTCTTTTTTGTTACAGAGTGAATACTATTGTTGTAGCGGTCAACTGCCACATATAAAAGTTCCTTTAATGTGAAGTCCCTATGCTGCATTCTAAGGCAGCGATATATTTCAAGTAAAGTAGAGTGAAACCGCTCCACTTGTCCGTTAACCTCACTACACTGAGACGGTGTGCGGTACACCTTGATTTTTAATAACTTTAGGTAATTTTGAACAATAGGACTTAAAAGTCCGGCTTCATTATCAGTCACCAGTAATTTGGGTGCTGTGAAATAGTGCAAAATAATAATAAATTTAATAATTTTATCTCGCAAATGCGTGATCGAACAAAAAACCGTGCTAAATGCCATAGCGAATTTTGAAAACTGTCCAAAATAGTAATAAATTTTTCTCCCTGAATTTCAAGGATGTCCATGTGCACAATTTCGCCGGGATACGAAGGAATTGGGGTGGGTTGTGTTTCCGGTCTTTGGAAAGGCCTGTCGTACTTATTAAACTTACATACTCACTTACTTACATACTCACAACTCGCTGCATATTTACTTATTAAACTAGTCATTCTAGGGTAAAGGTCTGTTAAAGCTAGAGATACTGTTAAAAGTAATTCGAGATAATAACTTTACCTTTCGATTATCTAAATGTTCATTTTTGAGAAACAGTGTCAGATTTCTTGGTCATGAACTGAATCAAGATTGGTTAAAGCCTGGGAAGACTAAAGACATTGGCAGTTGTGAATTTTCCTGTGCCGAAAAATGTAAAGGAAATAAAAAGATTTATTGGTCTTACGGCGTATTTCCGTTAATTTATTCAAAATTATGCGACAAATGCTGCCTTAAGGGACCTTACCAGAAAGACTACTGAATTCATATGGTCAGAAGAGTGCCAAAA